>NDFZ01002136.1:0-16627 GCA_002192655.3 Mamestra configurata | reverse complement strand
ACCTTTTTTTTAAGGATGTTACATCATCAAATGGCTTCTTTCACTCTGGGTGGAGCGAAAGGGCGTGTCAGACTCTTACTGCCTAAAACCCATGCGTGATTCTTCTAAAGCCCTTTGCGTTCCAGGGCCGCGGTGATTCTTTCGAACAAATTCCACAACCAGAAATTGACCCTTACAGGTACGGACAGCTACTCGTAGCTACTACAATTCGTAGCTACGGTTCGTAGCAACCGCTTCCCTAATGCATTTGTTGTGTTAATTCCGTATTGCTTATTAAGAATTCATGGCAATTTACTTTGACATTATTCTGAAACTCGAAACCTTAGGTGAGGAGACGTTTCAGTTGGGCCTTTAGAATAGCGATTTTGAAGGTGTAATGTTACTAATTGAATTCGGAAGAAGAGAAGTTTGAAAAGCAATGTTAGTGATGTTATGATGAGACTACATTAATTGATTCCCATTTTAAAATAATCAATTCATAACAGTGTCTTTTAAAGCTTTTTTCATTTTAATAACAGTAGCTACTAATAAATTTACTGCTAGTCTATGCTAACCACCTCGCTGCGAGCGGAACTCTATTTAATACATTTTATTTAAATTCATGTGGTGTTTTACTGCTTTCTTACAATAATAATATTATAATAAAAAATGCAGTTTTATAAATGTCTTTGCAGGTACTACAGTAAGGTTGGTGGCTGTGTTAAAATTAGCGTTAGCAATTTACACCTAAGTTTCTCGAAAGAGGTATTAATTTTCAGGATTTACTCGTACTTCCTCTCAACTCCTCACTTTCTACATGAAGTGAATACCAGTCTCGCGTTCCTTGAGGCCTAAACGCAAGACACGTGATACATATTATATTAGAGCAAGACGCGCACTCAAGTAGGTACATCGACACACTGCAGTGTCGAAAGCTTTGAGCCTCCGTTTTAAGTGTTCTGTGAATTTTATGCCAACAGTAACTTTACTGGATACAGATAATAATCCCCGTATTTCTTTTTTCGTGGTTTTTATTGGCAGCGTATCGAAGGACCAGTTTTTCACCAAAAAAGGCCGCTATGAGGGTGTCGATGGCTAAAAGGATTTTTCAAAGAGAATGCAATGCATCGTCACTTCTGCTGGAATAGTGGTCAAACGTTAGCCTTTTTGAAATTGAGTGGTAGCGAACTCAGTGCCAGGAATGGCTTTTCTATTTAACCATGATACCACCACCACCACTAGGACCAGAATTGCTCAGATTTTAGTCGAGATTAGGTGAATTTTGTAGAGCCGTGATTCTCAAAGAAGGTGGTGTTAAACTTCTTAACGTCCAATCGGATTTGAATGAAACTTGGTGCACGCGCAGACCATAATCTGAATTGGGACAAATAATACTTTTTTTTCCGAAATTTTAAAACAGCAGTTAGTAGTTTTTCTAAAACACAACACACTTAAATGTCTCATCTTTTAATATTGAACTTTTTTAGAGCAAACTGTACTAATCTTAAGATATTTCTCGTTTAAAGAGATTAGACACGATTGCTTCCACTTAATGGAAAACATCTTTGATCTTAACGACTTGAAACTTATGAGGAGTTTGTGAAGCCTGTAATATTAGCACATCTTCAATAGATGGAAAATCTTTGGTCTTTTCAATCATGACTATGATAGCAAAGCAAAAAAGGAATCCCAGTTTCATATTTTCTCTGTTTGGTCTGTTGTTTTGCACTGTATAATAAGCAAAAGTGAAGAACTTACCAATAATTTGAAGCTTATTTATTATTTTGTTCTCTTTATTTATTTTCCTTACATGCTAATTTACATTTTTAAATATTTATTAAAAAAAACACAATAAAAAAATATGATTGCTTTTTTTATTATTAATAATGGGCTCTTGTACGACCATATCATCTCTCTTAATAGAAAGCGATGATGTGTTCGGCAAAACAGATTTAAAAAGAAAAGCTTTTGCAAAAACAACACGACAAAAATACTTTTCTTAACTTCACTTTCGCATCCCCCATAATCTTATGGAAATGACAACACACCTAAAAGTCCCAATAAAACCTAACGAAAATCAATATCCTGCTGCTATTTCCTTAGCTCCCCAACGTGTGCAGGTTGACAAAGCGATGTATAAAAGTGCAAAGCCATTGAAGGCCAGGTAATCGCCCTGACAAGGGTCCCACGTTTGGACACCTGCGCACTTGAAATATTATGCGGAGCTCTGAAAGGATTTGACGTAGGAATTCAGAATTTTTGCGACGAATTATAATGTAAATATAGGTACATATGAAGTTTTAAGGTTGAGGTGGGTTGATTTGCAATATTAAAGTAGGTCTTTTTAGGATTCCGTACCCAAAGGGTCAAAACGAGACCCTATAACTAAGACTCCACTGTTCATCCGTCTGTCTGACACCAGGCTATCACGGTTCATACGATACATCTCATGAACCGTGATAGCTAGACAGTTGAAATTTTCACAGATGATTTATCTTGCTGGCGCTATGACAACAAATAATAAAAATGAAATTAAATAAAAATTAAAGGGACCGTACAAAAAACATCTTTTTTTCGGTTTGTGGTACGGAACAGGAAGGGGTCCTGTGCAAGTCCAACTTGCACTTGGCCAGTTTAGATTGTAATTTATACTTGTTATAATAGGTTGGCAGACATACGCGCTAGGGATACTTAAGCTAACGATAAATCTATACACTTGATACCCAGAGAATTCCTCATGTATTGCACAGAACATACAGATAATGTGAAATTTCTTGAGCCTTAAAATCATTTAACAGAATTNATCTCTCTTAATAGAAAGCGATGATGTGTTCGGCAAAACAGATTTAAAAAGAAAAGCTTTTGCAAAAACAACACGACAAAAATACTTTTCTTAACTTCACTTTCGCATCCCCCATAATCTTATGGAAATGACAACACACCTAAAAGTCCCAATAAAACCTAACGAAAATCAATATCCTGCTGCTATTTCCTTAGCTCCCCAACGTGTGCAGGTTGACAAAGCGATGTATAAAAGTGCAAAGCCATTGAAGGCCAGGTAATCGCCCTGACAAGGGTCCCACGTTTGGACACCTGCGCACTTGAAATATTATGCGGAGCTCTGAAAGGATTTGACGTAGGAATTCAGAATTTTTGCGACGAATTATAATGTAAATATAGGTACATATGAAGTTTTAAGGTTGAGGTGGGTTGATTTGCAATATTAAAGTAGGTCTTTTTAGGGTTCCGTACCCAAAGGGTCAAAACGAGACCCTATAACTAAGACTCCACTGTTCATCCGTCTGTCTGACACCAGGCTATCACGGTTCATACGATACATCTCATGAACCGTGATAGCTAGACAGTTGAAATTTTCACAGATGATTTATCTTGCTGGCGCTATGACAACAAATAATAAAAATGAAATTAAATAAAAATTAAAGGGACCGTACAAAAAACATCTTTTTTTCGGTTTGTGGTACGGAACAGGAAGGGGTCCTGTGCAAGTCCAACTTGCACTTGGCCAGTTTAGATTGTAATTTATACTTGTTATAATAGGTTGGCAGACTTACGCGCTAGGGATACTTAAGCTAACGATAAATCTATACACTTGATACCCAGAGAATTCCTCATGTATTGCACAGAACATACAGATAATGTGAAATTTCTTGAGCCTTAAAATCATTTAACAGAATTACTTCTTTTGATTTTCTTTATAGTTCAGTTTTGTGACGTCATCATGATACTTCAAAATGTCGCCACGTCGTCATAATTGCGGTCTTGTATGCTCAGCCATTGCTTTATCTTTTGCGTCTGCTATATTGACGAGGGTTATTTTGTCGACACAGATACTTTTATTTTTAACTAGCTTGTGCTAGTTAAAAATAAAAGTGCACGCGGGCGACGCCGCTGGTTGGCCAGCGGCGTCGCCCGCGTGATATTCAAAAATTATCCTATGGACTCGAGGGATGAAAAATATTCTCTAAATATCCTATTCCGGGACACGGTCTACTGGTGTAGCCGGTTAATACGTGAAGCGGCTACAAACAGACAGACGGACTACTTTCATAATAATAGAATGAATTATAATAGTGTTGGACGTAAAAAATTAGCACCATCCGATCACTTCCCGTCGTAAGAGATGATAAAGGGACTCACCAGAGAATGGGCAGCAGCATTCTCTGTGCATTGCAACAGCTTTACTGCGATCGTCAAACCCTTCCAAACCGTGGCGATTATGGCAGCCCCTTCTAAGTCCAGCAGTAAACATCTTTCGGCTGATATGATAATGATGATGGGATGTTAAACGAAGAAGGAATCAAACAGAAAATAAAAGTTTTAATGCACATTTTAAATTTACCCCCACAAAATTCAAAAACACACGTCGCTCTCTTCTAAGAGCCTGTTTACACCACCCACTAAAACGCAGAACTCGATAAACATCCTATTGGGTACCAATAGCTCGACAGGTGAAAAACAAACGGCACTCCTTTATCGCATTACGTCAAATCCACTGGCACTTTAACTGGCAAATGGGCCATTACGTCAAGTGTGGGTAAACCGGACGATTTTGTTTGACGGATAAAAATTCCCCTTTGTTTGGTAGCTGTCAGATAAGACGGGTTGTGTTGAGTGTGTGGTTTTTAAAATGATATACGTACTTAGACGATTACTGCTGAATATATAATACCTTCTTCATCAGTTGTAAAGCGCTGCAAACCATCTTCTATACGAATAAATATGATTGCATTTTGTATTTGTTTGCAACTCTAGTGTCTTTTTGTTCCGACTAGTACCCAAAACAGCTGCACTTATTTAGATGTGACTTTCACTGGCAGATAGCTGATGTTGTAAGAAGACACACATTTATTAAAACTGACAGACAATAGCTAGTGTTATACCTATAGTAAGTTTGAAGCCAGATTAAACAACATTTTAGAAAGAACAACACGTATCGCTTTTTTCAGTAGCAATAGAAACATGAAACCAAATAAAACTGAGGATTTTCTTCAAACAGTATTCAAGACGATATTTCACAATCTTGTACACCAACAAACTCATCCATCCATTCCTATAGAGACAACAATAATTCAAACTTCCCAACGATCACACATCTCAATTCTATCTAATTTCGCTTAAACCTAAATAAAGTCAAGGACACAAACAAACAACATCAACAGTCTCTCCAAAACCTCAGATGTACACACAGCCTAACCAGAGCTTATTTAAACTAATAAAATCCTCAGCGGGTTCTCGGAGACCATTCCTACGATGTCATGTAATCCTGTAGCCTGTTGCTTTTATTTTCATTTACCCAACCTAACCTAATAAAGTGCTGTTCTGTGACCACAAAGACTTGCGCTATTTTCATTAAAAAATCATATTTACTAAAAGCTTTTGTTGTTTAGAAAACGTGATCTGATTAGACGGTTTGAAGGTTTTTTTGTAAGGTTTGTTATGGTGTGTTTCCACTATGTTCGCGAACCTCTTGTGCTCCGCGCTCCTGCTACTGCTCCACATTGTGGATACGATTGCGAACCAAGTTTCCAAAAGAACCCACTATGTGGTATTTTTTTCCACACTAGGAATTCCTTCTGTTTAGTAGGAGCGTTTACAAACATATAAACTCACATACACAAACAGTCAGACCCGGAGCAACTATCTGTAGGCCATACAAATATACGTACTCATCATGTGGAGCAGTTCCAGGAACATGGAGCGCAAGAGGTTCCCGAACATAGTGAATATACTCACCACAATGGATGGAGTTTTCATGGGTGATGGTAAAAGATCGGAATAGGTAGAGTATATTTACCTAACGTTCGTGAAAGTAAGTAACATAGAGTTGACATTATCTCCTCTAAAATCACGGAATCATAAACATGACGATTGTATCCCGGGATTTAAGAAATACTCTACCTATTCCGATCTCTGGTGATAATATTTTTGTTAGTATTGACATGACTGTAAACATCACAGGACCATGAGGTCACCGAACTTTGAAATACGTGTCAGTTGCCGCAGCCAGCTCGCAGTTGACGATCATTATTCCTGTATGTTCTTTACAAGATAATTGCAGGATATGAAAACAAATATATTTAGCTAATGGTTTGAGTGGTTTCTCAGTCGAATAACCTAATGGAATGACTATTGGCCCTTGGTTAGTAATATTTGTACTGAAATCATATACCTAAATGTTGTCAAAAACCAGCCCTTGTTGTATTAAAGTATTAATCTGAAGGTGCTATGCATTAAAGGTAATGTTTTAAAGCAACCTACTATAGTATTTAAACGTGACTTTCGTTATGTCGCAAAATGAAAAGGTAGACACAGAAACCTCACAACAAGAAGCTACATAACAGTAAAAACATTATTTTAAACTCATTCATGTTTTTCATACTTTTCATAACGGACATAAAAATCGGCCAAGTGCGAGTCCGACTCGCACATGAATGGTTCCGTGCCATTATCTATAAAAACGGCAAAAAAGTCACGTTTGTTGTATGGGAGCCCCCTTAAATATTTTTTAATTCTTTTTTTTAGTATTTGTTGCTATAGCGGCAACATCATCACATCATCTGTGAAAATTTCAACTATCTGACTATCACGGTTCATGAGATACAGCTTGGTGACAGACGGACTGACGGACGGACAGCGTAGTCTTAGTAATAGGATCCTTTTTTACCCTTTGGGTACGGAACCCTAAAAATCAGCCGAATCAAGTGGTCATAATAATATTGTAACAGTGTGTAAGCATTTATGTTCATAATTATTTTCAACGTTCATTCAGTAAAATTATTGTAGGTACGGCACATCCTGTGAGGTAAGGTCTTATTAACCACCTTGCTAATTAGCTTATAAGTTTATTAGGACCGTGGCATGAGATGGTAAAGTTTTTACCGGTACGTGAGAAAAACGTCTGTGAGTGTAAATAATATATAAAATATTATTATAAAATATTACTATGACGCCTAAAAACCATCATGACTTCGGTGCGGGAAGAAGACAGAGCCATTCTAGACACATAATACACTCCCTTTTACACAATGCAAAATTGTAAGAAAGGGATAGTGCTATTCGTCCTGTATTGCTCCGTCCCTCTCTCTCACCGGAATCATGATGATTTTAACGACTGTGTATACAAACGTGTATTAGCATTGGCGTGCACTATAAACAAGACATGTTACGAGGTGTATCCAATCACTGTCGTTGGTTGTACGTCGTTTTGTTTTGTCGTAAACCTCTGGACTAACAAACTGACAGTCCAAAATTGTTGACATGTTTGGACCAGAACTTCTGATACTTTTCTATAATATGATTATTCCTCAAGAGTTAGATCATAAAACTTACATTTACGTGTAAAGTCGGGAGACGCGGAGACAATGAACATTTTATGACAAGACTTCACTGAATTATAAATAGAGATTTTTGTTTTACGATCTTTCTTTTTGTTGCTTACTATGAATAAATTGATATGATATTTTGATAGCGTTATCAATTTTGTATAAGTTTTTATTAATAAAAACATTGTCTAGTCAGCTATTCATGAAAGTGGTGTTCTGTATAAATGGCTGTGATTTTTAAATGGGTTCAAGTTTTATTTAAGATCTTAATAAAATAGTTTATGTATTTCATAACAGTGTTTTTATTGATAAATTATGTAACCAAATGTAAAAAATGAAACAAGTAAAAATATTCTCGAAAAGTTGATGAAAAAACTGAGGGATCTCGCGCTTTCGTCTTAAAAAGAAAATAAAACGTATTAACCATTTAGATATATATTCAATACAAAAACTAAATAGATAATGCATTTTCTTCCTTATTTTATTGTACAAAAAGGATTTTCGGAAACTTGCGTACGCCTTTATAACAAAAGGAAACGCGTATTTACACGTAGTCTATTTTAAAACCCCTTTTTCTTATCATCTTTGCACAAACTACACGATCGGGCGTCACCTTCTATATAAAAGTTTTATGGTTTGGAAAAAGGGGTTCCTATCAAGAATGTTAGTCCAAGTTTTTGCATCAACTTATATTTTTTACGTGAACATTTTGTTTGCGAACCCTCCCAAGTTGAACGACCGGCCGAGATCAATTATACGGGGTGTAAAACTTTTACGAAGTTTCTTACCTCTTTTTTTATCTGTAGGGGTGCAAGCACCCTCGTGACATTGCAACGGGGAAGTGTTGAGGCACTTAAAAGAAAAATACTTTTAAAATAGCGTCAATTGCGTGATTTTCGGGCTATTCGTTCTTGTGTAAGTAATTTGTTACAGTAATCTGGATTTTATATTAATTAATTTAGAATTAAGAAATGGTAATAGGCACTGAGGTACGAATTGATGACGCAGCGACAAAACAAATTCTAATTTCAAATTCAATTCAGTTTTTTGTTTAAATTTAAATATTCAACTTTCTTTTATTTTTAGCAAACATATAGGGTGCCTGCTATTTGACTGCGTTCCTTGAAATGGGTTTTACTACAGCTAATTTACAGCGATTTTGACCCCGAGAACTTTGGGTCCTTGCAACCAAAAACAGAATATTTTGAACAATCTCCTCAAAGCGATACTTTTCTGATAGCTCATAAACAAACAAATACCTCGATACAAATCATTCACTTGTATATCTTCTGAATACAATAAAATACCTACTAGTATTAGAAAATATGCCCTTAAATCTCCATCTTACCTCTTCAAATCCTTGAAAACTGTTACAGTACTACTGAAAATTATCAAAAAAGGCACGTCTCCTCCACAGTGGCGGAGTTTCCTTCAAACAAACGTGGCTTCAAGTTAGTGCACGCTTTTAAATTTATTTCTAAACTCGACAGCGGGTTCGACAAAATGTTATCCTCCTGAGTTCTAATGTGGGGTACACGAATTGTGGAGTTTTGTTGTTAATGTGTGAGATGATTGCGCAATTACACTAAGAGCAATTACGCACTGCAGCCGATCCGAATCCGTGAAAATCGGATATACAAAACTCGGATCGAATTCGGATATTGCTTTTCGCACTACATCCGATCTCTGATCCAAATTCTAGACCCGCTGTCAAAAGCCGCACAGATGATATGTCCAATTTGAATCCGAGGTAATGCGAAAGCGTTCATACAAACAGTACTACGGCTACTTCGGTCCGTCGATATTTCTTTCAAATTGGAGACTCACGGATGACGGTGAGAAATCGGATGGCGGAAGTTGGACCAAGAGCGAACTACCATAACCGATTGAACGTCGTAGAGGACCATTTGTTTATACTTGCAGTACCTAACAAAAGAGGTGATTTATCTAGTTGGAATGAAACAGTCAAGTGCGTGACGGGCCACGCACAGCGTAAGGTTCCGTAGTTGCCTCTCTAACCATGACAATGAAAACCATTTCAAGAAATTGGCATGCACTTTCGCCAACTTTAATTTTATGGTCGAAATCAATTTTCAACCCATGCGTTTCATAAAATCAAGGTACCTTTCACATAGCTATATTATACATTAAGAAAAAATCTTCTGAGTACCACAACGTCTACACCGGGTTACCTAAGTTCGAAAAGACTTATTGTAGGTACAGTATGTTTGGAATTTTTTAAAAGAATAACTGCAATGAAAATCCCAGAGCATACTGTACGTGGCTGTCATACATTCTTGTATTTGCGCATTTGTGTTTTAACTCTGATGTAAGTACTACTATTTTTCACACGTGTAAGGGTTTGTACACAACGCACTAAGGGAGCGTCCACACGATGTGGTGCGGCTCCGGTGCGGCGCCCGAGCGCAGCCGCTGCGGCGTAATACATACAAATGTCTATGCCATACCACACGGTGCACACTCACCGGTCCAAGACGAAGTTTATACACCCTATACACCGGAACGGTACCGCTCCGACGTCGCAGACCGTAGCTGTATACATGGGTCGTACTTGCAAAATCGCAAGCGTACCCTACAACGTAACCGTTGCGGCGCCGCAACCTTGTTGCGAGACCGTGTACTACGTGTGAACGCTTATGCGGCAAAATGGTTGCGGTGCGGCGGCGCACCCCACCGTGTAGCCTCTCCCTGAGTCGTAAGAGATTTTCTTTAATGTAGACGGCTATAGCTGGAAAAGGTACTCTAAAGACGGAATGGCAAACCCTCTTACATAGTCTTCAATATTTTTTGCACAGCAGGAAGATGTAGATCATCAGAGAAAGATGCAGATACTGCTCATACCTTAACTTAAGCTTTGGCTGTGGTGTGAGATTTCACGTGTGACACATGAGTTCAAAACATTTTATCAATTCAGCCGAAAGACGTCCTGTTCTGGGCATAGGTTTCCTATCTTCCCTCGTAACATATAACGGTCGTGTACTCCTTGCATCCAATTTAATCCCGTGGCCGCCACTACGTCATAGGTTATGTATGTAAATAAAGATACAAACCAGAACGAACCAAAAGAAACAAGAAGAAACGTTGTATAGCAGCATATTAAAAACTGCAATTTTTACCAGAATAACAGTCTTAGCTGTACAAATTCAATCTTTCAGGCCATCTGTCAAAGTTTTACTGAAAAAGCGCAAAAATATACCTTTATAGTACTGCTAACGGTTTTATTATTTCAATATATCGAAACAGACAGGTTTACGGTCGTTTTATAGGCGATCAAACTTAACCATTGCGAATTTCAGGTTTTTTCTTGATCCATAAAAATATTGGGTTGTGAATTTTGATTCGGGCTTTAGTACCAGCAATAGGCTTAAAAATTTAACTAGCTTCATATTTGTACCGTTAAAAGGACGACGTATAAAACTTGTAATTAACCATTGTTCTACATAAGTAGATAACAACCCACCGAATTTGATGAACTATTTCATAATCAAGCCATTATTTTCTACAGTACAAACAATTTTATTTATTAATCGAGTCGTGCATGCGGTCACTGAACCAATCAATCAGACGATTATTATTTTCTATTGGACATAGATTTCTACCTAGTTGCAGCACGACTACGGTTTTCTTTTCAGTATTTTGTGGTCTGAAAGTTATGTGGTTGAAATACTAATCAGCCACCATAATTATCGATTATTTATATCTACTGAGAATAAGCCTCTCTTTTCTTGCGTGAGTCCCCACGTGCCTGTGTCAGTATCATCGCAGTTTCTTGCACGTTCTTCTCCATAGAGATCTACGCTTTGGAACGTGTAAATAGCTTCAAGTTTTTGACGGATTGACTTTGACAATTCAAAAGTACCTGATAAGCAAAAACATTAGGACNGACTTTGACTTTGACATCCAAGTTCTGACTGCGATGGCAATGATGCCATCTGGCGGCCGAGCGATCAACTCTTTTCATTCCCTGGACGTCACTTGGTCGACGTCTTACTCCACCTATCGCTTCAGATATACTTAACATGAAATGTTGACTGATTTCTGAATACAATTCAGCTACCTTCTTCAAAAAGGAATTTATACGTCATCGATTTTTATTATCTACTGTAAATTAACGCAGAATTTGTGTCAGATAAAAAATTATTTCCTTTTTTTTTAATATAGCGCAAAAACATTAGGACAAAAGTAAAAGTACTCATCCACTTAGATAAACTACCCCTTCTGATCATACCCAAATACTCGACCAACTCATCCCTAATCGGATATTCGATTAAAGAAAATAAAGGAGCCACTTCACCATACTTGTAGTACTAGTTAGGAATACAAACGGCAGTGAGAGTCTAAAAATATTTGTTCGGTAGGTGGGCCAGTGTCCCCGGTCCCGAAAGGGTCGTTGGACGAAAGCCTCTTTGAGGGGCGGCCGTATTCTGAAAGGTGTTGTGGCATTTTTTTTAANAGTCTAAAAATATTTGTTCGGTAGGTGGGCCAGTGTCCCCGGTCCCGAAAGGGTCGTTGGACGAAAGCCTCTTTGAGGGGCGACCGTATTCTGAAAGGTGTTGTGGCATTTTTTTAACGTTTTTTTTTATTTAATATGGGTTTGCTCTTGACTCTAGTCTAGGTCATAGATGACAGAGACAAAGTCGACAATGAAGCGAGATTACCCAGAAAAAGCCTGTTCACTCTAATTTTGAAGAGATTAGGGTTGTATGCGAAAACAGACCCAAGCAGAGAGTTCCACTCCTTTGCTGTGCGCATTATAAAAGACGTTTGGAAACGTTTAGTGCGAACGTTTCATGAAAGAAAAATTTAAATAAGAGAAAGGATTGTGACTATGGATTTCGGCAAACTACTCTAAAATTATACGGTTAGGTATTTTAGAGGTAATAAAATTCTAAATATCTAANCTCCTTTGCTGTGCGCATTATAAAAGACGTTTGGAAACGTTTAGTGCGAACGTTTCATGAAAGAAGAATTTAAATAAGAGAAAGGATTGTGACTATGGATTTCGGCAAACTACTCTAAAATTATACGGTTAGGTATTTTAGAGGTAATAATATTCTAAATATCTAGAGGTTTTAAGTCTTTTTTTCACAAAATAAAAAAATAGGTAATTATTAAATAATAGGTAATAATATATTTTTATACATGATTACCTATATGCTTTATTCGTATTATTTAAGAGACAGCAGGTCTTAAAAAGGAAAAACTATGAAGTGTCTTATAGTTGAATATTTTGTTCCAGGTACTCGTTCTATCAACAAGCAGACCGGACATGACGTAACTAAAGTTCAACAACACTATTTACTAACTGGTCTATTTGAACTACTAACACGAACGCTACTGACCTTGAAACACCAAATCCGGCGGAAGAAACCAAACAAGCATAAAAACTTTTTTTCCTACTCGGAATTCGTCAAAAATGACTTACTTGTTGAGTTTAGTAGATCAAGGTCAAAACTAAATGCAGATCGATCTCTTATCTTATAGACTAACTAAATATAATATTTGAGTTAGTTGAACGATACCTTTTTAACTATAAAAAATATTTGGCCTTCAATGAGACAATCGAAACACTACACTGCTGTAACATTAGGAATTGGTGTTTTTTTTAAGGATGGGAAATCATCAAATGACTTCTTCCGCTCTGGGTGGAGAGGAAGGGCCTGTCAGACTCTTACTGACTAAAACCTATTCGTGTTCCTTTTAAATCCCTTTGCGTTCCAAGGCCGCGGTGACTCTTTCGAACAAATTCCGCAACCCTGGTAGGCTCTGGCCCTAGCGGGCTCCATCTCCTATGCTGACATGTCTTTGAGGTGAGCGTGGAACACAACGCTCCATCGACCTGAGCCTGGTGGTTATCGGACAGCGAGCCACCCAACGCTCGCCGTCCGCAGGCCCGCGCCTACAGGAAATGGTGGGGGTGGCCATTTTAGGAATGGTGGGAATGTAAATTTTTGTTGTTCTGTTTTTTAGCCGTGTTTGAATAAATAACTTATAATTTTGATCGCTCTTGTATTACCAATTAATTGATCAGGGCAATGACCTCTTGAACGGTGAAACATTTCTTGCTAGCTTCACCGAATTTCTTCTGTAGTCAAAACTGTCTATCACATACATACGTCAAACTGTTTTTGCTAAGATGACGTTAATAGATTAAATCTGTACATAGGTAGGCTAACCAAGATTATTTCTAATTATTTCAAGTTCATTGATCTGGCATTATAGTTAACGTGTACGTCGTACTTCTATCTGAGATTGTTAATCACATACTTCCAAAGCAATATGAACTGAAAACACAGGGCGTAACAACATAATAATATAAAGATTGTTTATTTTAATCAAAACGATATTAAACTTATACGCTGTTAAAATATTACACACATAAAAAATATTTTTATTATTATTGAATTGAGATCTGATTTCATATAATAAACCTACTGACATACTACTCTACTTAGAAACAAGGTACTAAGTAATTTTATAGCACATTCTTTTTGTTATATTTCAAACCCAAAACATCAACACCTCTCGTACCAAAGGACCAATTTACTCAACGTTCTAGTTTACAGAATAACACTCAAAACGGGTACCGACTGCGGACAATCCGTATTGCTGTTTTGATTAAATTTTGACAGAGAAATGCAGATTGTTCTTTTTATGCAGCACCGGAAAAATTGAACTGGACCGAGCTAGGAATATTTTTATTGACAACCCCTTTTGACTGCAGAAGGGGAGTCCATTCAATGCAGTTAGCTATTTCAAATCATTTATATTTTTGTAGGAATGAATGTGCTTTTATACGGCACGATCTGTAATAGTAGAAATTGAATGCAAACGTGTATGAAGAAGGCAATTTAAAGCCAAATGACTTATCATATCTAAAAGTTGTAGTCAGTTAAAGAGAGTCATATAAACTTCGGATTACTGCCAAATTTTAATATGTAGCAAATAATTAATCATTAGCATCAACTTGTGCTAACAAGAAAAATATAAAATTCCAAAACAATGTACTCATGAAAAAAAAAATACAAACTCAACGATACGGACTAAAAAAAACTCTTATAGACGCATTGTATTATCCTAAATAAGACTTGGTTAAATTGAGCATAACTATGACAAAAAAAGAGAAGCGGCAAAGCCTTAACGGTTCATCGATTTCTTTTATATCTAATATCAACAACGAAATAAATACACAAATCTCAAAACTGGTTATATTTACAAACGTGAAAGTCAATGTCAAACAGTTCGAGAGGCATATGTTAACTTAATTCTAATTTCCAATACAATTGCAATAAGTGTACACAACTGTAGCAAATCACAATGAAATGTAATTTGTACTGTCCCAGCAATCGGTGTAACGCTCCACCGGTTGTCTCGATCTTGTCCCTGAAGTGTTGCGGCGCTTGCCCAACGCTTTCTTCATCATCCAAACTAAGAATAAACTATAAATAGCTTCGGCGACAGCAGATCAGCACAGTCAACCAACAAACATGAAGTTGTTAGTAGCAGTGGCGCTTCTGTGCCTAGCTTCGGCTTACAGTCGGGAGTTGGGTGAAGAGGAAAAGGACCTCGTGGCAGCTGCCAGTGGCAAGAGCAGCCATCATGAAGAAGGTGGTGGCAAGGAGCACCACGCCGATCACCACCATGAACATGGCGAGAAAGGACACAAAGGTCACAAAGGACATCACCACCACCATAAAGGTGACCATGGTCACCATGGCAAGCATCACAAAGAAGGACATCACCACGAGCATGGCGGCCATCACAAGAAGCACTGGGATGAACATGACCATCATGGACATCATCACGAGCACGGACACCACCACAAAGGAGGCAAACACGGCCACCACAAGCATCACGACAAGGGAGAGAAGACCGACGGCTACCACAAGAAGTACCACAAGGACGAGTTCCACAAGGACCACCACTTCTACGATGACGACCACAAGGAAGGCAAGCACCACAAGCATGGTCATCATCACGGACATCATGAAGATAAGGGAGGACACCACAAGAAGGGCGGTCATCACGAACATGGACATCATGAGCATCATCACGGCAAGCACGGACACCATGACAAGCACCATCACGATGAAGACCACAAGGGACACAAGGGTCATCACGGTCATGAAGAACACCATCATCATCATCATGATCATGGCAAGAAGGGAGGTCATCACGACCACAAGGATTGGGGATTCCATCATGGAAAGCACTGAATTGCTAAAAATATGCTGTGATACTATTTTATATTTTTGTTACGGGTTTTTGTTAGTTTTTTATAAATTATTGAATAAGCATCGTTACAAAAATGTGCGAATAAAGTTGTTATATTTGTAATAATTTGTTTCTATCACCTAAACTCTACTACATGTAAAGGGAAAAAGTTTGACCTCATCACTTAACTTTTACGAGCAGAGCCTAAAAAAAAAAAATTCAATGTACACGTCAAATAATCACACGGAGTGACATCTAATGTTGCGTTAAATATTTCTAGCTAAAAAGTAACAACAAGAATTATCAGGTTAAGGCGTACTTCTACTTTTAATTATGTATACTAATGTGCGTATGTGCGAGCTTGGTTTAAACTTCTGAACATGAAGATTTCATATTTCCAACTATATTGGTGTCAGTTTCCAGTCAAACCGAATTAGATTCCTATGATTATTTGATAATTAAATCTAAATTTTAGATCATTCTTATATAAGAAAATATCAGGAAACTACAGATTAAAATTACAATGGCTTTTACTCATAAAATAGTCTATGTAACAACCAACTCTTGGATCTGTTTTGCAAAATGCCAAATACAATTTAAATGATAATGAAAAATTATTCAATCAAAACACGGGTGGAATGGAATAGTGGTGATTTTTGTGTTATGATATTAATCCTTATCCATTTAAATAGTCTGATAATTACGGTTGTTTATGTACATGCAAATTACACTTTAAATTATTCAAATCGGACCTTTCCTTAAAAAATTACGACGAGTATAAAAATGCTTTAAGTAAGAAAAAGGTTGCGGGAGCAAACTAGGGAGAATCTTAATGCTTGGTCTAATGAAGTTGAAACACGACATTCATGATTTCGATAAAAAAATAAGAATAAAACGTGTTTGTATTTTTTTTTAAATATAACCCCTAAAGGGGCGAAAAGCGGTGATGAAGTTTTTAGGAGAGGACATTATTCCTTGCTTCAATTTACGTCGAAATTAGTATAACCAAAGTGAAAGTGGGACAATTGAAACAGATTTAATAATTTTTGTATAATCAACCCCCGGCGGGG
>NDFZ01002135.1:0-16625 GCA_002192655.3 Mamestra configurata | reverse complement strand
CACTTTAATACACTAGAGGGGCAGATTGATACGTATCATTATACCCCGCACATTACCGTATCAAAGTANTACCCCGCACATTACCGTATCAAAGTGCCCCAAAGGACTTTTTCCACAAACCATTAATTTTATCAAATATATAATAATCTTGCAATCAAAAACATTTTAAAATACAATAATAACTATATTTACTTACCTTTAGTAACAAATAATAACGAAAACAACTAAGAGTATCCTCCTGAGACACAATTACATTTCACGTATTTTTTTTGTAGGCAGCGGCGCACGCTACTTTCAACACGTTAGTGACCGTTGAGGCCCAACGGCAAACTGGCGGCGAGCAGTGTCACAACTGTCATTCTTGTGAATGTCCTTGAGCATTCTAGTGATGTGCAGGACTGTGTAGCGTTTATCGGTTTTGAGATATAGATACCTACTGTACCAATGTGCCCCGTGAATCAATGTGCCCCCCCTCCCCTAGCATTTTCTCTGCTGAACGAACTACCAACCTGGTGATTTCTATAATTTAACATAAGCTGATGGCTTTTAAGCCAATGTTCGGTTAAACAGAGAATATCAATCCTAGTTCATAAATCCTTGATTATTTTGATGCACCAGGTTACTAGTTTTA
The DNA here is from genome assembly GCA_002192655.3 of Mamestra configurata. Lineage (NCBI taxonomy): Eukaryota > Metazoa > Arthropoda > Insecta > Lepidoptera > Noctuidae > Mamestra > Mamestra configurata. Next base: position 15,994 of record NDFZ01002135.1, on the reverse strand, counting down.
ATTGATTTTAAAACTTTATTTGAATTTTTTTTTACGAATTTGTACATTCATGCTAGAGATTATCTCTGTTGTCCTAATTTAAATTATAATTCATGTCAATATTTGTTGACAAAATATTGGCAGAATCATTTAACATGTCAATGCATTGCTCAATAGTAGCAAATTGTTTAGCCAAGTTCTTGGCTGTCATATAAGCACAGCCATCTGTCTTGTACAAAAGTTTGTTAGATAGTATCTATCTACAAGATACTATACTATACTATACTAACACGGATTGGTTTTAGTCAGTAAAGAGTCTGATTCTCCCTTCTGCTCCGCCCAGAGCGGAAGGAGTCCAAATAATAAGGCTCTAATAGATTTTATTATGACTCCCACCTACGAGGACGATAAACAATTCAGATGTCTGGGAAATTTCAAATAACACTTCTGTTCGGACGGACATTCACAGTAGGTAACAGGTACCTAAATGAATAATCATATTTTTTTCGTTTGTTATCTCTTGTATTTATTTTTTTATCTTATAATCTCAGATTAGTCACCAAAGACTAATACATAATAATTAGGGTGCGCACGTGCCGTTTCATTGTTCTCTTCACTTTTTATAGATCCTCTTTGATACCGCCTGAAGCAAACGGATGGTTATACTGGACTCCGGAGTCATCGGCCCAGGAAAACCTAGGACATCTGTAGAGTAAGAACGCTCTCTCTCTCCCTCTCTTCCGCACCTCGTAAAACGAGTCACGACGTCTCGCTTCTTCTTTTTTTGTGATGAAAGTACTTTTTAGTTAGATCACTTTTGAGCCAACAAGGTTGCTTTGGTGCATCAGCCACGCTGAATGGACCGAATGGGAGTCTAAGTGCGGAAAAAGGAGTTCCTACTCGGTACTCTACTAGCATCAGACCCTCAAAAGTGCAAGTGTGCGGACACTTGCCTGCTTGGTGTGGGATAGGTCTGATCCATTTTGCCAAGTTGTATTTGCAGCGGCCTACGAAAGTCCGCCACAGATTGAGTGTTTCCAAATAGGCCACTGCCAACTCAAAATGACAGCACGGTTGGCGCAGCGGTTGAGCGATTGATTGCTGCGCTGCGTGTCGCGGGTTCGATTCCCGCACGGTACAATTATTTGTATGGCCTACAGATAATTGTTCCGGGTCTGGCTGTTTGTGTATGTGACTTTGTATGTTTGTAAACGCACCCACGGATACAGGAGAAATTCCTAGTGTGGGGCAACATTTTTTCTTAAAAAGAAATCGCGTCCAGGCGGCAGATGTTTTCTTGGTTAAGTACAAGAAATTGTGTGGGTCTCATGGTCGACCGTAGATAGAATCACCGCTGAGATTCCAGAAGTGGGATATGACCTGCACCGATCGAATATTTTGGGCAGTACATCAATAACAGGAAACTTCGATTCGAATATAAAACATTTTGGATAAAGTTGAATAATATACCAAAATATAGGAGGTGGTGTGACGTTTAAAACATTTTAATTTAAATAGACTACTCCATAATGAAAAGTATGGCTTTACAAAAGGACGTTCGACTACAGATGCGGGTGTTGCTCTCCTAAAACACATATTTAACTCATGGGAGAACTCGCAAAATGCAATTAGAGTTTTCTGTGATCTCTCCAAAGCCTTTGATTGCGTACACTATGACACGCTTTTGCGTAAACTATGTGATGACGGTCTCCAAAGCAAATCTCTTAACGTAATTGATTCATTTTTATGTAATACGTTGATGTTAATGGTGTGAAGTCTTCCGGGGTACCATTTCATTTAGCAGTTTTTTTGCTTCAAGGCTCAATACTTGGTCCATTCTTATTTCTGGTGTAAATAAGAATGGACCATTTGGTGTNCCATTTCATTTAGCAGTTTTTTTGCTTCAAGGCTCAATACTTGGTCCATTCTTATTTCTGGTGTACATTAACGATTAGACGGGCAAAAAGGGTTTGGAAGGAGAAAAGAGAGGCTTTTGCCAAGTTGTGGTACGTAAACTAGGCAAACTAAAAATAATTAAAGGAGATTGTGTGAGAAAATCGTTATTGATTATTTTCCGTGAATTTCACTATTTGAATCAAGAATTTTCTTTAAATTTTTATTAAAAATAAAAAATCAAGTGTCAATCAGGATTCCTATAAAATTATGTAATGGCGTGTTTACAAAACCAATTTCTGCATCAGAACTGAAAAAAAATGCATCGATATGGAGCGACGACATCATTTGACACGAGAAGAGATGATGAGAGCCGTCAGAATGGTGCAAGCTGGCCACAGTACATTGCCTGGAGGCAATCTGTGTGTCGTGCGACTGTGGCTGTCGATCTTGGCACTATACAGAGCGTTATAAGCCGCCTCTGGACATGCTATCGTATCATGGGCAGCGTGGCCGAGCGACATGGAGGACGATCTCGCATCACTACTCGCAGACAGGACCTACCGGTCCTGTCTGCATCCTGCATTCTGCTGTCTGTATCCAAAATACTGCTCGACGGAATCGTACCATGACCGCCATGATCTACGGTATGGCTACGAGGCTCCACAGCTCTTCAGGCTTGCTGATAAGCGACCAAACCATCCAAAATCGTTTACGTGAAGTAGGTCTGAGTTCCCGAAGGCCGCAGACAGTTCCACCTATAGCACTCCGCAAACGTAAGGTCCGTTTCTTCGTTAATCGTAGGGCCCAATTTCTGTGTTCGCAAACACAGAAATTGGGAGGAAGAAGACTGGCGTTGTGTTTGCTTTTCCGATGAATCTCGTTTCGGTATGAGGCTGGATACAAGAAGTACCTACTCTAGTTTGGAGGACCTCTGGACGTCAAGAACGTTTTAAATTTTGTCAGGAAGTTCATTTATATGGAGGGGGGACAATAAGAGTCCCGTACGGTATATCGAATTACCCTTGAACGATATAACTGTCTACAGAAAGAATGGTTCACCGACGAACGGTAATACGAAAAAACTATTAGTCGATACCATTATTTAGCGACAACACGTTGTCATGGTTCACCGGAACGCACAAGACNCAACACGTTTCGCCGAATAACGCTACATAGAATGAATGGTTGGCCGATACCAAGATTTGCCGATGTCATGGTTCGCCGGAACGCACAAGAGTGAAACCTGTTACATAATATTATTTGAATTAAAAAGGCATGGGGTCAATACCTTTAATACTCATTTGTCTCCAGAAAACATACTGACTGATTTCGAAATTGCGGTAATAAATGCTGTGAAAAGACAATTTCCAAACTGTGCACACAGACTGTGTCTGTTTCATCTCACGCAAAGCCTTTGGCGGCATGTACATGTACAAGCGGAAGGGTTGGCAAAGTGCTATGGTACTGATTTCGTATTTGCACATAAAATCAGACATTTATTTGCTTTAGCATTTTTGGAACCAGAAGAGATACCGGAGGCCTTCGAGCAAGTAAAAAACATAGTATTGCCAACTGAAGCCGAAGGATTGGCACAATGGTTCAATAAGTACCTATTATGTATCTGGAGTAATTACAAAAAAATCTAGCCCAGGGACGAAGTTAATTCTGAGCAAAAATCCACCATTGTTCCCACCAGCTATGTGGTCTAATCGTACTTATTCTATTCCGAAAACACAAAATGCTCTGGAATCATGGCATAACCGGTGGAACACACTTTTAAATCGCAAGAAGTGGAATATCTTCAACACTATTAAGGAGTTTGCTAAAGAACAAAAATATACCGACTGCGTGAAAATTTCGTAATAAGTCATTTTATAGAAAACGACTTAAGACTAAGTGCATTTGTAACTTTGCAATCTTATAGTAAAATTACGGAACCTTTCACTGTGCGTGGCCCGACACGCACTTGGCCGGTTTTGTTCAATGGGATGGCGCTTGATCACGTCCTCCAAATTATCTTAAAAATTATTGACTGTCTCCCTGTTAAAAGCTGATCAGCGTCAGATCCTGATGTCGTTGGCGGAAACCCATAAAGCCAATCTATTCCAGCCAATTGGTTATCCGTCAAGGTTTTTAGCACTCTGATGCCATTACGTCTGGGCATTTTGTACGCCACTTGTCTACAATCTATAACAGACAGACCATAGTAAAGGTTTGCGCATTTTATGTAATATTGTTTCAATATTAGCACTTGGTCTTTGAAAAATACTTGTTTCACCGCGTAGTTTGGCGTCAACCTTGTGTGCTGGTTTTGCATATGTTTTTCTTTATTTTGATACCTTTGGAGTGTTGTAAAAGGAATATTATGGTCAGCAGCCATATGTCTAATACGTTTTCCATCTTTTATGACCTGTATGCTGCATGCTTCACGCATTTGCTCATGTGGATGAGCACGTACTTTTCTTTCTTCTACTCTATTCCTCGGCATTTCTGTAAGGATAAACTTCCATTAAGTTTCTTGTTTAAGTGAAGGTAAACTATGGATCGTGTACACAGTGAATCATAATCCATCATCGCAGGTGTGTGTGATCATTTACCACTGTACCACTAAACCAAAAAAAAAATACNCTATGGATCGTGTACACAGTGAATCATAATCCATCATCGCAGGTGTGTGTGATCATTTACCACTGCACCACTAAACCAAAAAAAAAAATAACTCTTCTCGCCTGAAACACAGGATTACCTAATTTAGGCACATAACTTCTGTCGACTTGACATAGATTTAAGCCAAATTATATTTATTATTTACCTGTGATTTTGAATAAACTTTTTAGTATTTCGTTTATTCATTTTTAATTACATATCTATTTATCACATTTTTAAATATTACAAAAAAAAACCTAAAACCATTTTAAAATATAAAAATAATATTCCGCCGGTGTCGGGAGCAGGGTCCACGCTACCAGTCGTTAGGGCTCCAGAGAAAGGAACCTCCTCACAATCCGAGCTGTATCTTGGAGTACTGCCTTCTGTATCATGCCCTTTACCCAACTGCGTAACGCCAGCTTCGATAGATGGTCGCCGAAGCTTTTGGCCATGAGGCCATTGGCCGTAACGACAATCGGCACAATGACAGCCGAGTCCACATTCCACATGTCTACAACCTTGTGTGCTAAATCGAGATATTTGTTTGCTTATCTTTCTCAGCCTTCACGAGGTTCTCGTCATGCGGGATGGTAACATCGATTATCATTGTGCGGCGCGCTAATCGGTCTATCGCCACTATGTCAGGCTTATTGGCAACAATAGTCCTATCAGTGATGATAGACCGATCCCAGTACAACGTGACATGGTCATTTTCGAGAACTGGGTCGGGCACATACTTGTAGTACGGTAGGTACCTCAGAATCCACAAGTTTGTATTTAAATCAAGTTGCGTCCTTCATAATATGTCTCCGGTAGTTATTCGTCAAGATAACTTCATCCATAATCGCACAGACAAAACCTTTCCGTTCCCCGAAGAGATCGCCGAAACGTAGCCAGGCCACGGACGCTGAGAAATCTCTTATTATTATTATACCTATTAATCCACTGTTGGCCATGTGACCCAACACTGGATCCTGATTGGAAAACATTTCAATAATAGGATTAAGATTCTCGATTTGGATTAGGTACATACCTAGTACTTTATATATAATCTAACGTATTGGTTTTTCCCGCTAGGTAAACCATATATATTATAAAAATATTGTTTTAGTTTTATCTAAAAAATAATTAAGTACCTACTTGATAATTAAAAGATAGTGGATAACAATGGTTAATATATAAGACCGTAGTTGAGGGCTTCAGGCAGAGTACGAGCAGTTACTTGAACAATCATGCGTGTGGTCATCCTGTTAGCCCTTTTGGGTTCCGTACTCGGTGAGCTACTTTGATTTTGAAAAAAAAGTATCTATTGGTTACTACTAGGTACTCTCAGCCTACATCATCCTGGTGCTAGGTAGAGTAGAGACTTGCCCTCTTGATTTTTTTAAAGAAAAAACATTGATCCACAAAAAAAAGAAAATTTAGAAACACCTAGCATATAATTGTTATTTCACATTAATATTCCATGTTTCGCTTCATTTTCATGCGTTGTTAAGTCCAACTGAAAACTAATCCAGACTCCGGTTTGCTACTGAGAAAATCTTACCTGGAGACTCAAAATAACAAAAGGCAAGACCAGGGGATCGAACCCTGGTTCTTATCAGCTGCAGTCTTGCTAGTCGTCTACTAGCACTGGTCCTAAGCATTGAAATATGCAGTTGATCGTAATGTTCTGTTTTTCCATGTTTAGCGGTACCCAAGAGCATCAACCGCATCGTTGGAGGCAGCCCCACCACGATTGAACAGTACCCGTACATGTCCAACATGCAGTACGGGTTGTGGGGCATCTGGTGGTACCAGGCGTGCGGCGGCTCATTGCTCACCAGCACCTCTGTACTCTCTGCTGCTCACTGCTACTTGTAAGTACCTACTTACTTCGAGTTTTTCTGCCGGTCGATTCTGTATACATGTCAAATTGACAGCTCACCTCGTAATCACTTCACCCAAGCCTTCACTTCGACATGTTTACAGAATCGACCGGGTCTTGACCCACAACGTTACCTACTCGGTTAACAAAAAACCTCATAAAAGAAGGAAAAACATTTAGAAGTTTAGTCTTCCTAGTGTAGAAATGAAGTGACAGTTTTAAGGCTCACGAACACCGTATTTCGATTAAGATTACAAAGATACAAATGCACTTGGTTTTAAGTAATTTTCTATGGAATTATTAGGATTTTCTCATTTACCAGTTCCACTTTATAAGTTGGTCGACTATTACTCGTTAAATTGTAAAGCCTACTTAGCTGTGATAGTTCTTCTTTTAAATCGTTATATATGCTAATACTATGTTTTTTTACGTCTCCAAAAACAATCGATTTAAACGATTATTAAACGACCTATCCAGCGACACCCACAACATGGGGCAGACGATAAATAAAAAATCATCTCCAATTTACATGTAGGAATCCTAAAAAAATGTATTTCAAGTTTTTAGTTTACCACTCTGTCGTCGTGATTAATATGTTTACCCATACCAAATTTAATTCTCCAGCGCTTAACGTGTCTGAGCTTAACCGCAGACGGACACACAGACGGACACGGCGAAACTATGAGGGTTTCTTTTTGACTACAGAACCCTAAAAAGTAGTGTATCACAACAATATAGATGAAATCAGTTATCGACTTCCGTTTCTGCCAAACATAAAAGAAGCCAGCTAAACACTTTTCACATAAAATTTTTGATAAACCAACTTTTATACTTATCAGAAAAAAACAAGTTTCTCCATCCATTTATGTGCGTCCAATCAAAAACATTTTCTTCTTCTCCTTATTCCTAATTGCGTTATGCAGCGGTGACGTTCCGGCGGAATGGCGTGTGATCCTGGGCACATCCTTAGCGTCCAGCGGCGGTACTCTGCACTCTGTGTCTCAGCTGGTCCTGCACGCGGGATACAGTCCCGCCACCCTGGACAACGACGTCGCCATCGTCCGCCTATCGCAACCGGCCATGTACTCCAACACCATCGCTCCCGCTAGCATCCCTGGCGCAAACTACGAACTAGCTGACGGAACCGAACTTGTCACCGTCGGATGGGGTGCACTTGCGGTAATTTTTTTTTTCTCTGTCAGCACAAAAAATATTTTGGGAAAAGCTATGTTCCATGGATAGACTGCATAAATGACCTCCACGACCCTGTAACTGGGTAACACGATAAATACCCCTGGTGTCAGATTTGATGATCTCTCACTACCTTTGCAACTGCCAAAGATCTTTAGATGACAGCTTAANAGCTACCAGTCGTTAGGTCTCCAGAGAAAGGAACCTCCTCACAATCCGAGCTGTATCTTGGAGTACTGCCTTCTGTATCATGCCCTTTACCCAACTGCGTAACGCCAGCTTCGATAGATGGTCGCCGAAGCTTTTGGCCATGAGGCCATTGGCCGTAACGACAATCGGCACAATGACAGCCGAGTCCACATTCCACATGTCTACAACCTTGTGTGCTAAATCGAGATATTTGTTTGCTTATCTTTCTCAGCCTTCACGAGGTTCTCGTCATGCGGGATGGTAACATCGATTATCATTGTGCGGCGCGCTAATCGGTCTATCGCCACTATGTCAGGCTTATTGGCAACAATAGTCCTATCAGTGATGATAGACCGATCCCAGTACAACGTGACATGGTCATTTTCGAGAACTGGGTCGGGCACATACTTGTAGTACGGTAGGTACCTCAGAATCCACAAGTTTGTATTTAAATCAAGTTGCGTCCTTCATAATATGCCTCCGGTAGTTATTCGTCAAGATAACTTCATCCATAATCGCACAGACAAAACCTTTCCGTTCCCCGAAGAGATCGCCGAAACGTAGCCAGGCCACGGACGCTGAGAAATCTCTTATTATTATTATACCTATTAATCCACTGTTGGCCATGTGACCCAACACTGGATCCTGATTGGAAAACATTTTAATAATAGGATTAAGATTCTCGATTTGGATTAGGTACATACCTAGTACTTTATATATAATCTAACGTATTGGTTTTTCCCGCTAGGTAAACCATATATATTATAAAAATATTGTTTTAGTTTTATCTAAAAAATAATTAAGTACCTACTTGATAATTAAAAGATAGTGGATAACAATGGTTAATATATAAGACCGTAGTTGAGGGCTTCAGGCAGAGTACGAGCAGTTACTTGAACAATCATGCGTGTGGTCATCCTGTTAGCCCTTTTGGGTTCCGTACTCGGTGAGCTACTTTGATTTTGAAAAAAAAGTATCTATTGGTTACTACTAGGTACTCTCAGCCTACATCATCCTGGTGCTAGGTAGAGTAGAGACTTGCCCTCTTGATTTTTTTAAAGAAAAAACATTGATCCACAAAAAAAAGAAAATTTAGAAAACCTAGCATATAATTGTTATTTCACATTAATATTCCATGTTTCGCTTCATTTTCATGCGTTGTTAAGTCCAACTGAAAACTAATCTAGACTCCGGTTTGCTACTGAGAAAATCTTACCTGGAGACTCAAAATAACAAAAGGCAAGACCAGGGGATCGAACCCTTGTTCTTATCAGCTGCAGTCTTGCTAGTCGTCTACTAGCACTGGTCCTAAGCATTGAAATATGCAGTTGATCGTAATGTTCTGTTTTTCCATGTTTAGCGGTACCCAAGAGCATCAACCGCATCGTTGGAGGCAGCCCCACCACGATTGAACAGTACCCGTACATGTCCAACATGCAGTACGGGTTGTGGGGCATCTGGTGGTACCAGGCGTGCGGCGGCTCATTGCTCACCAGCACCTCTGTACTCTCTGCTGCTCACTGCTACTTGTAAGTACCTACTTACTTCGAGTTTTTCTGCCGGTCGATTCTGTATACATGTCAAATTGACAGCTCACCTCGTAATCACTTCACCCAAGCCTTCACTTCGACATGTTTACAGAATCGACCGGGTCTTGACCCACAACGTTACCTACTCGGTTAACAAAAAACCTCATAAAAGAAGGAAAAACATTTAGAAGTTTAGTCTTCCTAGTGTAGAAATGAAGTGACAGTTTTAAGGCTCACGAACACCGTATTTCGATTAAGATTACAAAGATACAAATGCACTTGGTTTTAAGTAATTTTCTATGGAATTATTAGGATTTTCTCATTTACCAGTTCCACTTTATAAGTTGGTCGACTATTACTCGTTAAATTGTAAAGCCTACTTAGCTGTGATAGTTCTTCTTTTAAATCGTTATATATGCTAATACTATGTTTTTTTACGTCTCCAAAAACAATCGATTTAAACGATTATTAAACGACCTATCCAGCGACACCCACAACATGGGGCAGACGATAAATAAAAAATCATCTCCAATTTACATGTAGGAATCCTAAAAAAATGTATTTCAAGTTTTTAGTTTACCACTCTGTCGTCGTGATTAATATGTTTACCCATACCAAATTTAATTCTCCAGCGCTTAACGTGTCTGAGCTTAACCGCAGACGGACACACAGACGGACACGGCGAAACTATGAGGGTTTCTTTTTGACTACAGAACCCTAAAAAGTAGTGTATCACAACAATATAGATGAAATCAGTTATCGACTTCCGTTTCTGCCAAACATAAAAGAAGCCAGCTAAACACTTTTCACATAAAATTTTTGATAAACCAACTTTTATACTTATCAGAAAAAAACAAGTTTCTCCATCCATTTATGTGCGTCCAATCAAAAACATTTTCTTCTTCTCCTTATTCCTAATTGCGTTATGCAGCGGTGACGTTCCGGCGGAATGGCGTGTGATCCTGGGCACATCCTTAGCGTCCAGCGGCGGTACTCTGCACTCTGTGTCTCAGCTGGTCCTGCACGCGGGATACAGTCCCGCCACCCTGGACAACGACGTCGCCATCGTCCGCCTATCGCAACCGGCCATGTACTCCAACACCATCGCTCCCGCTAGCATCCCTGGCGCAAACTACGAACTAGCTGACGGAACCGAACTTGTCACCGTCGGATGGGGTGCACTTGCGGTAATTTTTTTTTTCTCTGTCAGCACAAAAAATATTTTGGGAAAAGCTATGTTCCATGGATAGACTGCATAAATGACCTCCACAACCCTGTAACTGGGTAACACGATAAATACCCCTGGTGTCAGATTTGATGATCTCTCACTACCTTTGCAACTGCCAAAGATCTTTAGATGACAGCTTAACGTGCTCCAAGGCATGCACGAGTCGCCCATTCACAGGCCGACCTCGACAAGCGTTTTATAACCTCGAAGATCGATCCATGCGGCTGTTATTTAGTCACGCGCTCCTGAGTATTATCGCCATGAGTATTACGAGAATATGGTATACTGAATTATATTTTATAGGTGCTTGTACCTGTGTGAATTAATAGGTTAGTAAGTAGTATGATTTTCTAGAACTCGGTTTTCTACGAATTAAGATTTTTTTAATATTGTAACTGTTTAACTGTCAGTATTTAAGGCATCTAGCCTTTAGTATCTATCTTTTCTTTGTGGAAGGGAAATCAAATGACTCCTCCTGCTCTCGGCGGAGCGGGAGGGAGTGTCAGACTCTTACTAACTAAACCCACCCTTCAAATCCTCTTTGCGTTACAAGGCCATGGTAACTTTTTCGAAGAATGTCGCAATAGTATCTATCTACACGTGACAAATTGTTAACTTCCTCTACTTCTGAATTCGTTTAATAAAAGATTATTTCTTTTTACTTTACAGTCCGGAGGCGGATACCCTGAACAGTTGCAGCATGTCAACATCAACGTCATCAACCAACAGCTGTGTACTGAGCGTTATGCTTACCTGAAGACTCAGCCTGGCTACCAGAACTGGCCCGACATCACCGACAACATGCTGTGCGCTGGTATCTTGAACGTCGGTGGCAAGGACGCTTGTCAAGGAGACTCTGGTGGTCCCCTCGCTCACAACAATGCCATTATCGTCGGTGTTGTCTCCTGGGGCTTCCAATGCGCTGATGCCTTCTACCCTGGTGTCAATGCTCGCGTCTCTAGATACACTGACTGGGTCGTCGCCAACGCATAAATAAGAGTGCGTAAAATTTACACACCAAATCTCTGGTTCACTGAGTTCCGAATCCGATGAACCATCTATATTATAAGTACCTATCCTATTTACATTTTGTGGGAAAAGAAGATTAAATAAGTTTTAAGAAAATCGTTATTTTTATAAAAACTTTCCACCATCCTACCTATCCTTTTTGTGGAACATTCTTCTCATGACACCACCTCAACACTGCTAGGCATCGGTCGCTAGAACCGACGTCCAACACACCTTTTTTCATCCAAGTAATGAACCCTGCATGACCCTATTAATGTCTCAAATGTTAAGAAACTTATGTCAAATACGCAGATGATTAAGCATCGTCAGCAAAACAGCCATGGCGGCCAATCTCAACAACACTAGCCATCGGCCTGCTCCCTCCCGCTTCTCGACTTTGCCTCTCATATTCCGAATAAGACTAAGAATATCCGATAGGACGGCAACCCGATGCGACCAAAGAGGGATCTAGCGCAGAACCAACGGCTTAACGTGCTTTCCGAGACATGGGGGTGTCACAGCACCAACTTCTAAACTCCGGGCTACCACTGGGAAATTCTTATTGGAAAAACCCAATAACACTTTTTGCCCGACCTGGGAAAGAGCCAGGATGTATCAGCGCGGGATGTGAAAATAAATGATGAGAGTGTGGAGCAAATTCATGGGTTTGTATTTTTGGTAAGTTTGTTCAAAAGAGACGGATAAAGCTTTAAGCAGATGTGGGCAGAAGAGTAAATGCATGTATCTAATAATATAAAGTGATTGTGGTGATGACTGATTATGATGATAAATGATAAGATATGAATTTTAATACTAGAAACAGGAACAAATTAGATCAATCCCGATTCAGATTGGCTAAAGTACACACTTCTTTTATGGGATAGGTATTCTGTTAAATTTTATAATAAAATACCACTTGAGATTCTCGAACTGACTGAGAAAAAATTTAAAACGCACGCTAGACGCATATTATTAACTGGAAGATATTATATCCTTGATAAAAATGCTTGGCTAAATGACGGTCCTGCTCCACAGCCTCAGCCGCTAGTGTCCACTAGTTAGGTTTTATATTTGGAAGAGATGATCACCCTCTTTTATGTCTAATAATAATACTATTTCATTTATCTTACATTATGTTTGGAATAAACTTTTCTTTTTCGGTCTTTTCAAATTTATATTCATAATTTGATATAAAGTAGAGGCATTTTTTATTTCAAGTTCTGTAAATGTGGACCATGGCCCATTTTGTTTCCTTGTTTGACATGAAATAGCAGAGGCAGTTGAGGGTGTGTCATCTCACTCCAATATCTCGCTGATGGTGGCGCGTGTATCGGATCATTCAGTTCCCTTCAAAATGGTTGAGCTGAATGGCGTCATGTTAGTGAACGGGCGCCGTCAGTGGAGACCGGTCATCCCTTAGTTGCTAATGGCTTATTTTAATATTTGATACTAAAGTTCTCAATACTGAACGTTCTCACATACCTATAGAAGCAACAAGGTCACCAGGATTTTTGTAAAAATAAAATGGTTTAAAAGAGTGTCCGTGGAGTTTCTTGCACGTTCTTCTCCATAGAGATCTACGCTTTGGAACGTGCAAATAGCTCCATGTTTTTGACGGACTGACTTTGACAATTCAAAAGCACCTGTTAATGGTTTATTTTAAATAAATGCTTTGACTTTGATGTCCAAAAAGGGTTGAGTTCACAACAGAGCACTGACGCCTAAGCTTATGGATATATAGGCATGCTGTTGAAATGCGTTCCTGCAAAGTAAGCAATACTTATATTATGTTGTGTAACTTTGTATGATAGATAAGACAACACAACAGTGTGGTGAAAACAAGATGCTTAGTGTGGTCAGTAAGTAGCTTGCTGCCAGCAAGCTACTTACTGACCATAATTGAAAGATGCTCGCTTTGATTATCTTTACAGGGAGGCGCACGTGCATCTTCAATACCCGCCTAAAAAAGGCTAGGTTGTCTTACCTATTCTAACGGAGATAGAACTATGTCGACTTATACAGAAAAATCGGTTGACAATTGGCAAAAGTATCGCTGAACAAACATACATAAAAAAGAATTTAAAAAAAATCTGTGGATTAATTGAGAAACTCCCCTTTTTTTGAAGTTCGTAAAAAATAAAGCGAGGGAAATGTGCTCGAAAATTTTAGCATCTCTATTCGGATATGCACATAGTATTTTTTATGAAAAACCAAAGGAGTGATCCCCTCTCTGGCACCCAACCCATGGCTGCTTAGGTTGATGCCCGTGGTAAAGTAGGTAACTGTGAATGCATTGACTGTTGGTACCTAGATAATAAAACGGTGGTTAAAGCTGATTATGGATGACGCAGTTTGTCAAAATGTAGCGGAGTAAGAGGTATTTTGGTGTTTTTGACAGATTGCGAATGAGATGCCAAAGCCAACAAAAATTGCTTATTAATTGGAGTATTGGCCCTCTGGTGTTGTAGCGCATATCCTATCTCTGGAGCGGCCTACAGGTACATTTATATTGTATAGGTCCATCCATGGCAAGCAGGTCTGTGTCCATCCATGACAAGGGAAAATCACAAAAAAATAATATCACCGAACCACTGAACCGATTTAAGCAAAGTATTGAGGTATTTTTAGTGTTAGGTTCTAGATTCAATTTTTTTTTTGTTTTTTTTAAGGATGATAAATCATCAAATGACTTCTTCCGCTCTGGGTGGAGCGGAAGGGCGTGTCAAACTATTTCTGACTAAAACCCATCCGTGTTCCTTCTAATGCCCTTTACGTTCCAGGGCCGCGGTGACTCTTTCGAACAAATTCCGCAACCCTAGCAGTAAGAAATGACTGGTGAGATGGCATACGTAGAATACAACTTCCTCACTATCCATAGCACCTAGACGCCTAGACGCATCGGGCTTCGGAGGGCGCAAAACGATTTCCGGTCGCCATAATGTGTGTACCNGGCGCGGCGGCGGCGTGAATAAAATGGTCCTATCTGACGTTACAGAAAATCCAATAAAGCAAGCACTGAATTTCCCACTACTAGCTCCATCTCGTTTATTTACAATGAAATTAAAATAATTAACTTTAATCTATTGTTTCCTGACTGTTTGAAGAAGGAAAAATTACCTTACTGTAGTGCTTCCAGAATGTTCTCTGAATCTGGGACTCCACAACACTGTACTGGTCTGGTTGATATCTAGGTAATGTTTACCTTACCTGCTTTGGTAAAGGATTCAGTACCTAGTGTATTTACCTACCCTTAAAACAAAAGGCTATTAAGCTAATAGGGTTACTTTTTCAACACACATGATCTAAATATTTTAATTATGGTCTAGATATTGAAATTATGATCTAGATATTGAAAGGGAGCATAGGGCATTGTCGGTGCATGGTAATATATATGCTGGCACATAGGTTCGCTCGGTGTACTGCACAAGTTAAAATATCGTAATTTCAAGCTTCTTGCCAGACGTTCTACTCTAGTAGCCTGTGGGCTAACTTTACACAAAGGGCCTATAATGCCCTACGCGTCCAGTATAAAAATGTGTTCATATCAGGGCACTATTCCGGCTCTCTCGATATTGTAGTGTTTGCAGAGGCCAGTGTAGACACTTCTGTGTGAAATGGCTCGCTATCTTTTTCCGTGGGTTGGGGTCGATTTTCGTGGGGGTTGACAGGCGACCCGTGGGGTACACTGCGTGACCAGCCTGGTATGATAAATATAATCAATTAAATAGGCGGGGGCTGACTAGAGCACTTTTCCACACCAGTGCGAAATACACTTTTCATGCCTAAAAACAGGTAGGAGTCAGTTTTCGAGTAAGTAAAAAAAAACATTTATTTCAGACTTTGGCAAACTTTGCTAGAACCTTCCTAGCAAAGTTCTCACATTATTTAAAAATTTAAAATCTTTTTTTTTTTAATTGGTAACCTACATTTATAAATACAGTAATCCTTGAGAATAATTTGTATTTGTTTCGGCTCCATTGCACAAGTCGCACTACCGAAACAGTGTACTGAGAATAGTGAGCGACGGACCGGAAACTGTACTACTGGTTTACAGTACACATGCATACAGTACTTCATGTTATGTGGGACAGTTAGGCATACTGAGATACAAATTACTTACTCGAAAATTGACTCCTTCCTTTTTTTAGGCATGAAAAGTTTATTTCGCACTAGAGTGGAAAAGTGCTCTAGGCAGCCTCCGCCTATTCAATTGATTATATTTATCATACCAGGCTGGTCACGCAGTGTACCCCACGGGTCGCCCGTCAACCCCCACGAAAATCGACCCCAACCCACGGAAAAAAAATCGCGAGATTCACTCAATAATTTATTATTAAATAGGTACTATATAGAAATTTTATTTATATTTTCGAGTAATTGTGTTGGAAGACGTTGTTCGATGCACGTATTGAATAAGAAAGATTGGATGAAATATAAACTGTCTCTGAATTATATTTA
>NDFZ01002134.1:0-16618 GCA_002192655.3 Mamestra configurata | reverse complement strand
CCCTTGAGGTGTCCAGAGTCGGAATCATCAAGTAATTCCGGTTTCTCCGGTAATCCAGCGATCACAAAGTAATCGGCAACTTTCCGCTCATCCATGTTTTACAATTTTACATACGAGTACCTACGATAAAGAAAAAACTCGTGGTCACGCTAATGTCAGCATTACAAGAAAAATAAATACAACCTGAACTTTTAAGGTTAACAAACATGTATCACACCAATTCATGTATTCTTGTAAACAGACCAGTTTATATAACACAGAGATACGTAAAATAAAAGTAAAAAAAATGTTCCAATAACATGAAACCCTTGAAGTGAACTTACAGTTTATTGCTACAGTTAACAATTTGAGCATGAACGCGTCACATCGTTTTACGTAAATATTTTTATTTATAGATTTATTGCGTTGCCATTTATAATCACTTCTTAGTCTAACATAGGGGTGCACTTGAAAATTATTCGTTTTTATTGAGACTTTTGCAAAACGTCATTTTGTCCGACAACAATCAGCCATAGACAACTTTTTATTTCAAATTTTCTTATGGAGAAATAGGGTTTGACAAAAGCGGACAGTCTATAAAGTCTTTCTAAGAATGACGAAGCATTTGATTTCTTGTCTTGTCAGATTAGCATTTTTTTCAACTAAGAGCTAATAAGATACTTATATGTGATGCTTGAATATTAGGCGTAATTTTATTGTCTAACTTTATAGGCACATTTTGTAAATAAATTGATTTCAAAGTGACGAAACATAGACAATGAAATTTATAAAGCTTCATGTTCACGATCTGGAATACGATGTAATTTACTAAATTGTGGAATTTCTTTACAATCTTATAAAACCAAGTTATACCATAAGGGTAAGTAGATTTAGTAGAGAACCTAAATAATTTGGTAAACTTTAAATGCCATGAAATAAGTACCTATTTGTGATGGGATCCTAGATTGTGGCGGCGGTTATTGGTTTTCTATACTATGAGGTTTTGCAAATGAAACTCCAGAATATTACATGTGAATTTAATAACATTTAAACATCAATAACAATTTCTTTTAGAGCTTTAGTTGACGGCGCTATGCTATCATTTAATTCCACTGTATCAGTGCTATTGCTAATTTGTGCTCCAGCCATCAAAAGGCTAATAGCACCTTCTAACTCACTCACTCTCTTACAAACTTCGATTTCTTCTTCTATTTCTTGCATCAATGAAGTATAGAGCCACAAATTGAGTTCAGAAAAGAATTTTACTTGACTTTCAAAGACATCCACAAATACATTGGCTGCATCTACTATCACTCTGGTAAATCTTGTTTCTCCTAGATTTTTCTTAAAATATTTGAGTAAAGTACCTATGTCTTTTTCATTTAATCCATCCATTGCTACATGGAGAACCTTTCTTCTCAACATCTCTTGTATTAAGGCAGCAGTTCTCTCTGGGAACTTAGTAGCTATATAAGTTTTTAGGACAGCTGACAGGGCTTTGGTAAACTCCATTTTTCTGAGGAACTTATCAAACTCGGGACCTTTGGCTGGTTTCGACTGTCCTTTCTTATTATTTTTTTCTTGAATTTCTTCCACAATCGAAGACTGAACATGGTCTGGTGCAAACTTGAACAATCCTTTTTTCTCATCAGATGGTTTTGCAGGCTTTTCCCTCTTTCTTATTGAAATAATGCCATCAATCATACCAACTGCTAGGGTATCATCATGTTTGGATATAGCCATGCTCAATACTGCATTAGGGAAATCAATGTTGTGTACAACTTTAAAGGTGGAGATATCATAGATCTTAACGTGCCTGTCTAAGGAGGCTGACATAAGTCTACTGTTGTTGCTGGCTAGTCGCAAAGTTGTTACAGTTTTATGGTGTTGAGAAATATTGGCTAGTTGTTTTCCTCCATTGAATATGTCCCACACTTTGATTTCTGTGCCACCAGCACTAATGAATATGCCTCCTGAAGGTAGAAAAAGTGTTGACTCTACTGGACTGCCATGGTTGACAGAGAGTACAACCTCATTGGACCTACAATCATACAGCTTCACTGCATGATCATAACCTCCAGATAGAATAATATCTGGGGATATAGGACTGGCAGCTCCTGCTCTTACATAGTCTGAGTGTTCAGTATAACTGGCTATCTTCTCTTCTGTTGCTATGTCCCATAGACAAACAGATTTATCATCTGAGTAACTGAGGATTTTGACTTGGTCCTTTGTGAATAATGTTCTGTGCACCTGAAATCACCATAAACATGAGTTACTTTACTTGCAAGAAGGTTTAGTTGATTATTGATTTGTGAAAATATAAAAAAAAAATTATAAGGAATATAGAAAGAAACAGAGGCAATGTTGAGTCATCTAATGATATATGATTTTTTTTATACTTTAATTTAAAATATTAAATTAAGTCCAGATGTTAGTAATTTAGTAGAGTTAATTATTATTGAAGTGAAAACTTCTTTAGCACATTGAGCACTTTTTGGGTGAACAAAAATCATGGAACTCGCATCATCGTCACCAAACGCTTTCCATTAGCCATATGTATACAGCTGTGAATGTGTACTTTTTGGGTGAACAAAAATCATGGAATTCGCGTCATTGTCACCAACCGGTTTGGGTGAACAAAAATCATGGAACTCGCATCATCGTCACCAAATGCTTTCCCTTAGTTTTGACTTCTATTGCAGTCCTCAAAGACTAACACGGTTTTTTGAAACAGCAGAAAATTATTGAATTTGCCCAGTAAGTCTGTTTTTCAAATGGTATAAAGTCATTTTATTATTTACTTACAGGCCCAGTATGTCCAGTAAATACTCGAAGCACATTCTTGGACTGTACATCGAACAGTTTAACAGCCGCTTCTTCACTACCAGCCGCTAGAAGTCTGCCATCACCTCTGAAAGAAGCTCCATAAGCTGCTTCTCTAAACTTAGAGATGTTCTTCGTGACAACTTTAGTGATGGGATCATAAATCTGAAAAATGGGACAGCATAATAATTGAAATATCATTTATCTATTCAGTTTTATCAAATACATTACATTACATAGCCCGGAATAATACATATCTAGATCATCAATAGATCCTTTATGAGAATAATATTAAATTATTTCAAACACAGGCTAAATTCTACTTTTTTTTTTAACAATGACTATTTGCAATGATTACCTATATTGATACTAGTACAAGCCAAATTAATTCCTATTTACCAAGCCTTATCCTATAGTTAACAAATCAAATAACAGTAAATAACTGACCTGCACTCTGACTGAGCATGTTGCTGCGAAATAATAAGGTTCTACAGGGCTGAAGTCCAAATAATCTATAGCACCAAACTCCTTCACTAGCACTGGCGACTGAAAATACAAAACAAATTAGTACAATTCCAAAAAGTTTCTATATTGTAATAATGTTTAAAAGTAGGTTCACTTACTCCTAATTTCTTCCAGTAAATATTATCCTCTGTAACAACAGAAGCTGGCTTTTGATACACAGCCTTGCTTGTTTTCTTGAAAGGGTACGATATATGTGCCATGTTTGTGTCAGGTTTATCACTTTAAATGTATTATCATCACCTAATTTTCGAACTTAAAACAGAACTCGAGTAATAACATTCCCACGTTGTTTTGAAACTTTTGACAGTAGTGTTGCAATTGATTGACACAGGTAACAAATAACACGTGCAGCTGACATTTAATTTGACAGGCAAAAATTCGAGATCCGCTCGAAAATTATGTCGACTCGTTTCCGAAATCTGTAGACAAAATTTGTTTTTGTAAAAATCAACCCACTTTAAAAAATTTCCCAAATGAAAAACAAAAAAGGATTTCCATAGAAAGCACAGAGAGCAGTAATAAATTGAAATATATTTTACCATAGCCATTCATAGACTACAGCACAGAGTACTCCATAGACTACCTGTCTGTGCGAATGTCAGAAATGTGCCGTAACAAAAATACAAATAATTCGTAACAATTTATTGCAAATTTTTATAGCGGATTGTGCAAAACAAATCAGCCACAATGTTCAAATTACTCAGCCGCCATGGCCGCCCTCGAAGTGCTGTTATAAATTATTTCTCTGAAAAGTGTTTTGAGGTTAGGAAAGCTAAGGTTTATTACGTATATTCCTCAGCGGGATCCGTAAGATTTGCTTCTACTGGTGGCAGCGATGCAGGCAAAACAGCAACCATATTGGACAGTATACCGGAAGCACCTCCAGTACCAGATCCTTCGACACTTGTTGACTTGACTGAAACTGTACAAACAATAGCTTCAAATGGAGAGCCTACCTTCGCCAGTTTAGGTCTTGGTGGCTGGTCTCCTGTGGGCATGGTTCAAAATTGCTTGGAGTACTTACACATTTCCCTGGATGTACCATGGTGGGGTGCCATTCTCATTGGAACTGTTTGTGTTCGGTTAGTTATGTTCCCGCTAGTCATAATGTCACAAAGAAATACAGCGGTCATGAACAATAACCTGCCAGAAATTCAACTTCTACAAATGAAGATGACTCAGGCAAGACAGACGGGTAATCAGCTTGAAGCTGCTCGCTATGCCCAAGAGATGATGTCATTTATGAAAGAAAGAGGATTAAATCCATTGAAGAACATGTTAGTTCCTATAGCACAGGCACCTCTGTTCATTTCCTTTTTCATGGGATTAAGGGGGATGGCAAACTGTCCTGTAGAGAGTATGACTTATGGTGGTTTGGCATGGTTTATGGATTTGACAGTACCTGATCAATATTTCTTACTACCACTTATAACCAGTGCTACAATGTGGGCAACAATAGAGCTGGGTGTAGATGGAGGACGTCTTGAGGCACAAAACATGGTAATGATGAGGTACTTTCTTAGAGCAATCCCACTCGTCATGATTCCATTCACAATCAACTTCCCAGGTGCCATTTTAGTTTACTGGTGTTCTACTAACTTCATATCGCTCATACAAGTTGGTGTACTAAAAGTACCAGCTGTCAGGGATTACTTCAAGATTCCTAAATTGATCAAACATACAGCGGACACTTTACCAATGAAGAAAAAAGGTTTTGTTGAGGGAGCTAAAGATTCTTGGACGAACATGAAGATTTCAAAAGAATTAGCAGAGAGACAGAGAATAGATGAGATGATTTTCACGAGAGCAGGCAAAGGACCTCTGCAGAAGACATACAAGTTTGACCCTACAAAGTTATCAAATGTACAAGCAAAAACCAAATAGGGTTTTATTGTTAAATATTTGTTTAGTGTAGATTATTGTGTATTAAATATTATGTAAAGTATGAAGTTGCAGTTTTGTAATTAATCATTTTTTATTGATGACTTACTATTGTTTAAAAGCTAATGTGTATGGAAATCATACTAAATATTGTGTACCCTGCATTTAGGGGCTGGTTTGGAAGAAGCTCTGATTAAATTCATTTAATTTATTACATTGTTTGGCATCAGTTCTCCCTTCATTTAATTTAATGTTATTTTAATTTCAAAACTAAAAATATTAGTCTAACCTTGAGGCCCTTGAGCTACAGTAATGGGGGTTCAACCCTATTGAAATAAATGTGATGTTTTATTATGGCTGTACTCTTTTGTAATAATATTTTACTAACAAGTATGAATATCAATATTTGTAGGATAATGGCCAGTTTCAATATAATAAATAACAATAGTCAACAAGATTTTGCCACAAGGGATGTGCTTACTAATTGCAAATTACCTGCCTACCCTTATTCTAAAATCATATAATTCTAATTTCAGTTCCATAATACTGCATGCAAGCATGTTCTAACAATTATATAGTTTAAAAAAAATCTTGTGGCACAAAAAGTGTTCTTTGTTGACCAGTGTAATTAAAAAGTTTAGGTAAAAAATGCACCATTCATTGGTACTCAGTGAAGACCACATCTTCAATTTTAGCAATAGTGGCGCTCCAATCGGCAACTAGAAGCTCCCCATGAACTTCGCTTGTTGTAACTTATTGTACGGTTAGTAAGATGGCAGCACTTGTTACGAATTTGAATTTATCAGCATCCTCATTGATGAGAAAAGCTGAACTGCGAATATTTTTATCACTAACTTTAATCATTTAATGTAATCCTCGTTACTGTAGGATGCAACGCGTGTTTTATTATCCCCCTTATCTTTACCATCTGGCTAGCTTTGATTCTTGGGTCTTGTGTCGGAAATCGGGCTGGTATACCAAGCGGTCTTACCTACGGACCCTACAGTTCAGTTCGCTGGCAACGAAATATAAAGACAATTGTTTTAAACATTCAACATTATTGTGTCTAAACATTCCTGACTCAAATATTACACTGAATTTCCTAGCTGAGTGATGAGCCATTTGATGTCCACCTAAGGATGCTGAATGGCAGCACACGAAGACGTAATTTATGCTCCGTTAGGTCCATAATTTTTTTAATGAGTGGCCCTCGACCTAGGATGCTGTCGGCTGCTTAATCGGACTTCCCTGTGGCGGCCTTAATATAAATATTAAAGCTTCTAGCCAAGGCTTATAAAAAACTAACAAACTAAGCGACTTCACGCTAAGGGCACCCCCTGTGGGGTACGGACTTCAGCTTACGGAGTAGGTTGGGCGAGGACAGCTAGGGACGGGCTGCATCGATTATAATTTAGGGGCGCATTTAAGACTGCAGCTCAGCGGCGCGGGCTGGCTCGAGCAAAGGTTGGGGACGTCGCGACAGGCCTCAGCGGCGGGAGTGGAAGAACGGCGTGGTTTGCGCAGTATGCTGGTTTCTCTACGGTTCTCTTGGTGGAGGGTGGTGGAGTCATCGGGAGTGACGAGGGTGTACCTCGGTCGGCGAATCTGGGAGATGCGGGAGGGTTCGTATCGGGCGGCCGATGCGATAAGAGGGTTGTGATGAATGACAGTCGAAGAAACGCTTGGTGGGCAATTTGAGGTCTACATGTAGAATCTCATTGCGGACATAGTAGGGGGGCTCCCGTGATTTTACGGAGGAAACGGTTTTGGAGCGTCTGCATTCTATGGAGGTAACGAAGGTTTTGCGTGAACGGATGACCGCGGTGAAAAGCCGAAATTTGCACCTGAGTGACAATTTGCTACGGGCGGTCGTGATGCAGTGGAGCCTTCCCTGAGCGAAGGCGGGACGCGAACGGGTCTGCCTTATGTGCTCAGCGAAGGTGAGGTGGCTGTCCAGGATGACTCCCAGGTATTTGGCTTGCTTCTGCCAAGGGATCTTTGCCACAGCTTTGAGCTTGTCACACATGGTGATCGGACGGGGGCGAGGGGGTTTATGTCGCGGTTTCGAAAAGAGAACCGCCTGGCTTTTATCGTGGTTGACCTCGATTCTACATTCCCCGAACTATCGACCCAAAATGTTTGCGGAAGTTTGGAGAGTGCGAGCGATAGGGTCAGGGTCGCGACCGGTATAGTAAATGGCCGTGCCGTCGGCGAATAGGGCCAACTGGGCCTTTTTACTTTTTAGAATATCACTGGTGAACAGCATAAAGACTAAGGGAGATAGCACTGAGCCCTGGGGGACTCCTGCTCGGATAGGGTGAGGGGACGAGAGTGCATACTCGATGCGTTAGCAAAAAGTGCGGTTCGCACAAAGTCTCGCTAGATGAACACGAGACTGTCTGGCACGTTGAGTTGGTATTGCTTATAAATTAAGCAATTGTGCCAGACTTTGTCGAATGCTTTCGCTATGTCGGTGATGCGGTGGACCTACGAGTTGGATGTACCAGTGATCGGTTAGAAAACCAAACTGCTCGTCGGGCATAAGACTCTTTGCTTCGGATAATCTTTGAGCCGTAGTAGTTTGAGTAGACTTTACCGAGAACGTTGAGTAGACTGATGGGACGATAACTGGCGGGATCAAACTTGGGCTTGCCTGGTTTGGGGATACCAATAACGGTGGCCTGTTTTCATGCTTGGAGGAACATGTTTTTGCTTAATGCGTCATTGAAGATTGTAGTCATTAGCACTATGAGTTGGGCGGGGAAGAGTATGAACACCTTGTTGGTGATGTCGTCGGAGCCAGGGGCTTTCCTAGGCTGAAGCCTTTTGATGATATCTTGCACCTCGTCGCGAGTGACTGGGGGCATTAGATCATCAGGGTCTTCGACTGATGGGAGGGAAGCTCTACGTTCGACTTCANTAGAGGTGAGCTTCGTCTGTTGGTTGAGAACTGGGAGAACATTGGGACTCTAGACTGTCGGCTAAAAGGCGACACTCTAAGCGGGGAAAATGAGAGGGGGTATTGTGGCCTCTTTGGATCGTAACAAAACGCGAGATGGGTTGGCTTGAGTTCGCTAACCTTCGTGTCCCTTACAGCACGCTGCAAGTTTCGCATGTGAGCTTTGTTCGCATAGCAGGGAAAAGGACTGTACGCAAAGATGGCTGCGTTCTCCTCGGTTGTCAGATTCCGTACATCGTCCGGGAGTTTCCAGCGGTGGTCTTCCGCCACTGGAATTTCCCTTGAACATTTGTTCAGGACGGATTGTACGTGATCCGTAAGCTAGTCGATCGCCGCCGTTGTGTCACCGACTGAGACGATATGGTCTGGGATGGTATCTAGGCGATACTATGGTTGGGATCGTGAGGAAAGTGTGTGGGAGTCATCGGAGCGATGACGTCTAAGTTGCACCTTTGCGTTGCACCTTGGTTGTTCACTACCCTCAACTAGAGGCAGGGCCACTAGAATTTGTCGTATTGCAATTCCACGCGGGATGTTTGGCATTGAGATCGCTAGGTTAAGTCGCTAGTGAGAGCGATAGGGTCATCAGGCGTGGGATATAAGGTCGAGGATGATGGGTAGTAGGCGGAGATGATGGTGATTGGTTGATGATCAGTCATGCCTAGTCGACAGATTGGGGATTGGGACCTGGATTCAGTCTATCTCATCCTGGGCGGCCGTAATTGATTTGTACGCATCGAAAATGTCATGCGCCTTTCTGGTGGATCAATACTTAAATACATATGTATAATTGGCCACTGTTACCTTTGGCTGCGTTTATTTCTTGGAAGATAGCTCTTGCGGCACTCCAGATTTCTTGTCCGTGGTTGTTGGGGGAGTGGGGTGCGCTTGCACCGTTGCGGGAGCAACAGTGCGCTGAGATGCAGGCTAGGGAACAGCTGGGACCACTGAGGTAGCTGTTGCGGGGATCGGCGCTAGAATGGGATTGGCCATTACTGCTGGGATGGGTTGGAGAGGGGAAGCCACCAAAGCTGGGAACGCTTTTTGATGGTTCAACTGGTTCCACGGAGAGGGCCTCTGCGGAGCGAGCCGTTCGGGCATCTGAGAGAAGGATATTCTCTCAGAAGGAGAATCACTTTTACCCCCGGTAGTTAGTCGGGTGGCCAAACTGACCGCATTGTAGTGGAGAGGCTCTATCTCGCTAGTGATTTGCTCAGTACTTACCCAGACCCTTTACGCATCTGGGCGTCGCGAAGCAGTTGCCGTGCGAGTGCCCATAAAGTTGCCAGCGGTGGCACTGCTGTCGGGACCGTAACTCTGATGCCTTGTTGGCAGGCTTTGGCGTTTGTGTTACTGTCAACACACATCTTGGATACGTCGGTCCATTTCGTTTGTCCTGGATGTACATGGGCGGCGGGGGACGTTGCTTCCTTTGGGAGTTAGAAGCGGAAGCGCTAGGGCTGAGCAGACGGCTAGCCAGCGAGGAGGTAGAGGGAGCGGGGGTGGAGGGCCGTTAGGTCCTTTGGTGTACCTACCTAATTGCTTTATGGCGTTCCAATGCGCGGATCAACGAATAAATAAGTGAAGTAAGGAGGAAAAATCATATTCCAAATCTTCATTTCGAAGACGAATCCAATAAAATAAATTAAGTAGCCCATAACACAATAATGTTATGAGAATATTGAAATACAAACGTAAGTGCTCGAGAAATATGTATTGTGCCGGCGTCGGGGTCTGTCGGAATGTTTTCGACGGAAATAATAATAAAGAGGGGAACCATTGCCGTTTGAACAAAGCAAAGGCTCAAAGGCTGAATGCTTAGAACGCAATTACCGATGTCGAGAGCCGCCCGTGTGGAGGGGCAACTTTATTAACTATGCGGAACGATTTTTCGTACTGTCTATCATAATAATAGGATGATGTGCCGTAACTTAGAAAAAACTTGGGGAGCATTAAATACCTACGTGTAGCAGCACATCTTAGGCAATAGTTTCATAAATATTTCTGTTTTATAGGAGGGACGACTGCCCACAGCACAGCTAGATCGCTTTACTACGCCTTGAATAGCTACTATTTTTAGCGCGGTATAAGCAATTCTTATATACTGACTCGTATGTTGTGGCCATTTCGTAGGATTAGCCATTTCATAATGTGGCCGACCCGCTGAGGTTAATTTAGGTAAAGTTTAAAGGAACTTAGGGCACCCCGACTCGGATAGGTAAGGTTCGAATGGGATGACGAGAGCTAGAGTGAGTTCGTGAGCAAGCGAGCGAACATATCTGCCATCACACACAATAATGTTCCTTTAAAACCAACAGACAGAAATGACAGCCAGGATGGAGGTAGCAATTTCATGAAGTGGCCAGACATTTCAAATAGTCCCGCCCGTCCACATCATGAAATGGCATAATTCTACGATGTGGCCACGCATACATATTTCGCGCTGTACTGGCTGCGATAGATACCTACTTACCAACTAGAAGTATGACAATAATAGAGCTCAGATTGTGTAAGTAGATCTCTTTTTCGGGTATTCCCAAAATCCGGAATTCTTGAATAAAAAAAAATACCATTAGTATGGTGGTTAGCAAGTACAAGTTGGTAGCGTTATCATAGATCTCCTTATCATCAAATGATTCTTTCCGCTCTGGGTGGAGCGGAAGGGCGTGTCAGACTCTTACTGGCTAAAACCCATCCGTGTTCCTTCTGCCCTTTGCGTTCCAGGCCCGCCTGTGACTCTTTCGAAAAAATTCCGCAACCCTGGCAGGCACTGTCCCTAGCGGGCCCCGTCTCCTATGCTGACATCTCTTTGAGGCGCGTGTGGAAGACAACCCGCCAACGATCCGGGCGTGGTGGTGATCAGACAGCGAGCCACCCAACGCTCGCCGTCCAAAGGCTCGCGCCTACGGTGGCCAGGGATCGCTCTGCGACTCCCAACACCCGGGGCGTCTTCTTCTGTTGTGGCGGTTGGGGCGAAGGCCTTGTTTCTCTCCTCCTTTGCTAGCATTACTGCTTCGCAGAAGCAGGTGACCGCTTCCTAAGCCTCCTCGCTCCGGACCATGGATTTAACCAGAGCCGGACGCGAGAGGTCGCCGCCGCCGATCGCCTCGAAATAGAATTACCTACACACTCTGTTTTAACTGTCGACCTCATGAAGCGTAACAGGTCGACAGTTACGTATAGCCCGCCGACAGACAAGGATGCAAAATGAAAATCAGAGACTTAATAACAGGATTGGTACCTTCGGATACCTACGTAAGAAATCCTGAAAATACTTAATTTCAATTAATCACATTACCTAACTGTTATGTATGGTGTCGGAAGTAAAAGAATAGCACCATCCCATCACTTCCCGTGGGTGTCGTAAGAGGCGACTACGGGACTCAACAGAGAATGGGCAGCAGCATTATCTGTGGTNTTCCCGTGGGTGTCGTAAGAGGCGACTAAGGGACTCAACAGAGAATGGGCAGCAGCATTATCTGTGGATCTGTTCATTGCAACAGCTACCCTGCGATCGCCAACCCGCCTCCGATTACGGCAATCCTCCCCCCTCTTTGGTGGAGGCCTATGTCCAGCAGTAGAACTCTGTCGGCTGATATGATGATGATGACACTTAACTACGGCCGCTGGTAGTGTGAAAGCCGTAGTTACTTGAAATTATGAGGTTCGATTCTTTTTGTTTAATCGTGAACCAGTGACGTCAATCTTAATTTCAAATCTTTATTTACCGTGGAGTTTCGCTTGTTCATTTCATTCAGCCCTGTATTCTGTGTCACTGTTTTGGTTCGTATGTGGTATGGTCGTGGTGGTGTGGTGGTAGGTCGATACTTCCCCAGAAGAGTTTCTCCACAAAGACCTATACTTGGAACAGAAATCTTTTAAAGTTCATCTCAACATTATTATGAAACAATAACAAAGCCAAAGGTTTTGTTTCGCTGAACTATGCCGTAAAAAGTTTCTTGGCTTAACTAGTTTAACGGGCAATTATCCTGAACTTACAAGCAAGTAATGAGGTCTTTATTTAGAAAGGAAATGTAAAAACGTTGCCTTCGCATTTCCTTTATTTTATTCAGTGTTTTTATTTCATTATTTTCCATTGCGAAGTATCTGTGAGATTTGTTTTGCGTNATTTCCTTTATTTTATTCAGTGTTTTTATTTCATTATTTTCCATTGCGAAGTATCTGTGAGATTTTTGCGTGTAGGTACTTTAAGTGTTGATAGGTACCAATCTATACATTATTTTATCTAGGTACCGATTTATAGTAGGAACCTGTATATATATGAAATCAACATGGCATATCGTGGAATTTCATAGCTTGGAAGGTAATTCCACTAATATGTAGGTTAATGTACCTACGTGTTTATGTTTGACTGCTTGGTTATAAATCAATCATGCCTCACCAGCTGAATAGATTTTGGTTTTTAGGTATGTAGATCATGGCCCGCACAAGGAAATAGGATTTTTCTCTTTTACTTTTTATCATGGTAGTGTGTTCCCTTAGGATAATTACCACGTCTTGCGACTTTCCCGCCGGTTATACATAGGTAACGTAACATTTTACTTACTTTAATATTTGCTTTTCCATGCAATTCGACACATTTATCAAGTAAACACCGGAAAGTTTCTGCTGCAGCCGGTACGTAATCGAGCCGTTGCAAATAGTATTTGCAGTTTCGTAAATAATGTAGGTACTACGAGTTAGAGTAGGTACGAAGTACCGCTACGTCATTTCGTAGGCTAGTCGTAGCAAACATGTAAGTCTGTTAAGGTTACTGATCAGTGTTACGCGGCATAATGTAACATGTTACAAAGTGAGCTTTCGTGCAGTCAGTACGTGGAAACGAGCACGAATATGTGCGTATTGTTTTGTTTTACATGGATTTTAGGACACGGCGTAACATAACGTGCTCGCTGCGAATGTTACATTACGGCCCGTAATACCGGTCAGTACCCAGCTTTAGGTGTATTTTAAGTAGTAATAAAGTTTGAACAGTTGGCCACGATCGATTTTAATTTTACTACTGCTACGCCGGCGACGCTTTAGACTCTTGTAACAATTAATTTTCGCGCATCTACGGGTCTACTGCTACAAACTTTAAAAGATGACTCCAAAGGTTACCTACACATCTACGGCCACATGCGTCTCCGGGCCTCCGGCTACGCGCCCCTACGCCTGCGTAGTTCAACGCCTCGGCCTCAGAACTCAGAGGCCTTATTCACATACCAGAAAGTTAACTCCTCAGGATATAAACTCGAGTGTTCAATTGAAAACAAACTAACTAGTGTAATCTAACAAAGTAATCAAATATCCAGTTTACCTTTCTTTCGATGGTCCTTACAAACCGCAAGTACATAGTTGAAAGATCAACGTATACCTACACTTTATTTACCAAGGCACGGTACCGTTTATTGTTGGCGAAAGTCCGTGCTTAAATAGTAATGGAGAACCCCTTTGAAGTTGAAACTTCCGAATTTTGAAGTGGACTCGGACTCACTCGCGAACTTTGTCTTGGGGACTTGTTATACTTACTTCGCCTAAGAGCGTACCTATAGGCCAGGGATGGCGAACGGTTTCTGATGTCCTGTGAAAATAATGTGAACAATTTTTTTTTTTGCGAATTTTTTTCGTTTTTTTTTTTGTGAGTTGCAGTTCGACTTCTTAACCGGGCTTGCATGTGGCGGCCTTAATATAAATATTAAAGCCTCCAGCCAGGGCTAGTTAAGAACTTGTTCGTAAGGGTCACCGCGGCCCTGGAACGCAAAGGGCATTAGGAGGAACACGGATTATTTTTAAGGCACTAAGAGTCTGACACTCCCTTCTGCTCCGCCCAGAGCTTCATCAAAAAAAGTGCGAACTATTGTATTTTTTTTAACATTATCTGTGATGGTGGGTTCTTAAGACGTTGGATGGTCGAAAGAGTTTTACTGTGCCGACATCAATTGATTTTGTTGCAGGCAGGCAGATTCTAATTAGTATTCGTGACTCAAGTAAAAGACGGTAGGAAACTTTTAGAACCTGACCAAGCTTGAAGTAAAACTTTTTTGATACTAGTTAGTTAGGCTTAAAATTATCTACTTTCACGCGAGTTTTACCGCTAGCAGAAGTTAGTACTTCGTTTGTTTGAACGCGCTAATCTCTGAAACTACCAGTCGGATTTGGAAAAATCTTTTTGTATATGATAGCCTAGCCACGTACGGGACATACGGGAACCGGAATAAAACGGGATATGCGCGTACAAAGTCGCGGGCTAATGCTAGTAATATTATGATTGCGAAAGTGAATCGCCTAAATTGCCTAACCGATTTTGATGAATTTGAATTTTGAATTTGAAAAATGATTTAAATAGTTTGCTTTACTTAATAATAATAAGTTTATTCAATAAGTAGTTTGTACATGGTATACAAAGTTATCTAACCTACTTAAATGCTATAAAGAAAAACCATTATAAAATGAGTCATAGGACTCCCTTTCCTAAATTAGGCAGGAAACCTGTCTGTATCTTAGGAAAGAGTATCCATATTCACTGAGTCTTATTGCGGTTACAAAATGTTGGTACGTGCAAGTTATTTTAGGAAATATGTACAAAATATTGCTGGGTGGCAGCGACATAATAGTTTATAATACAAGTTGGTTCGTTACCAGTTACCAGATACCTAGCTAATTCATTAGGGAGTCCCATGCTTAGCCAATTAGGGTACTTGTTTTATACAAACCTGATCCATTTACTTTCGTTTATAAACTCTGAACTATAAATTGTTGAAGTGTTGTTGCCATAGCACAGGCTCTGCCTAGTTTGGGATCGGATGACCGTGTGTGAGTTGTCCCAAGATATATTATTATTAGATATATTATTATTATTTAGGTAGGTATATTATGGGTAGCTTCAGAGTAGAAAATACATCTGAAGGAACGTGAAACATCCCTGATTCAAATCACTCAAATAGGTCTGCTAGGTTTTTCTTCCTGAGTTGGTGATATTATACAAACTAAGTGGAATACGAAGAAGTGGTCCATGATTTTGGTATGGGAACCTATCCATATGTTCCTATACTTTTTTCTAGGTTAATACCCATGCGCGTGCAGTAGGCTACAGTAAGGGACGGCCAAAAAAATTCGGATCGCAGTATCGTGATTTTAACCCTGAATAATGTGGTGAGTTTTTTTTTTAGTTATTATTTTTTTTATTTTACTGTTTTGTTTGTCTTGTGCGAGTCCCTTTTTAGTGCAGCCGTAAGACACACACTTAGTTCGCAGTAGTAGTCTTAGTTCTTAGCATACCTACATTTCTTTTTATATTTTTATTTCTATGTACCGTGCGTGTTTCATCTAAGTGCTAAATAAATATTGTTCTTTCTTTCTTTCTCTAATCACTTAGATAGGTTGTTAGAGTAGGTACAACTTACATATGCGATCAAAATGAAAATGAATAGATAGAATATATCCACATCACCATTGATTCAAAGACCACTTCCCATAAAACCCCGTGTCCATTCCGCACACCCACCCATTTACCCCATGTCATGTGCAATACCACAATGTATCTCACGAAGCACTGCAATAAAAATAAAAACCGAATCGTTACCCGCCACCCTTTTAGACACCTACAAAGAAATCGTACGTTACATAAAACACTGCAGATAACTTAGTTCGGACAGCGTTTTCAGCCGCGTCCCGGAGATTTATAAGCTAAATCTGGAACAGAAGAATATAACGATTATTCTGATATTTATGTTACACCTGTGCTGAGTGACGTTAACCTATGGAAATTAAATGTATGCCTATTTATCTTGGCGTGGTCGAAGGTTCCTGCTGGATGTACAATACTGTGTCGTGTTGCGGGATACACCAATCAAATGAATCTATTCAGACCTACATCATATCACAACAACTTTAGCAGCCAATCAACTGCGTCAGCAGGTGCCACGATACGACACAAGTACACAACACAATAATGTTAACCTGGCCTGGCTTTTTTATGGATGGGATATAATCAAGTGACTTCTTCTGCTCTGGGTGGAGCGGAAGGGCGTGTCAGGCTCTTAGAGACCAAAACCCATCCGTGTTGCTCCTAAAGCCCTTTGCGTTCCAGGGCCGCGGTGAAACTTTCGAACAAATTCCGCAACCCTAGCAGGAACCTGACCTGGCTGGCAGTGGTTTCCAAAATTTTATCAAAATTGTAACCTAGGCGTCACTACGCCCCCTAGGCTGTTGAGGTAAAACTACAAGGGGCAAATGACAAGCACTTTGTACAATGATACAGTACTTTTTAGTAACTATAGAAGCAGTTATCTGCTTTATGTAACTCAACTTATCATCCTTAAATGTAAAGTATAGCATATAAGGTGGAGACGATACGACAATAAATCAAAACACTGGCAATACTAGTTCATACGAAGATATTGTCTTTTATCACTAACTGCAACAGACTGCTTGGAATATTTCGTC
>NDFZ01002133.1:0-16617 GCA_002192655.3 Mamestra configurata | reverse complement strand
AGTCGTGGAGTTGCGGAAACCAGCCCGAGTTACATACATACATACATACATAGTTTTTGGCAATAGATATGTACTCACTTACCAAGTTAAGCGCGTTACACGCAGACAACACAAAACAATGTTTTGTTAAAAGTAAAAACAAAGCTGTTTTTAGGGTTTCATAGTCAATAAGGAACCCTTATAGTTTCACCTTGTCTACCTGTCTGTCGGTCTGTCTGTCCGCAGGTTAGGTCAGAGTCGCTTAGCACTAGAAAGTTTGAATTTGGTATAGGTATACATATTAATAACGCCAACAAAGTGGTAAAATAAAATATTTAGGGTAAAAAATCATCACCACTTTACGTTACCTACACGTACCTACATGTACCTGCTTACCTAAAGTTGCTATTATTTTTTTTATACGTCTGGTGTGGGGTGTCATTGGATAGGTTGTTTAAAAATATTGGGGGTCTACTGAAATGATTTTTCCATCCAAGTGTCTCTTTGCGATACAATAAATTTGGAAGACTAGATAACTAACATTTTGTGTATTATTGACCTTTTCCCAGTACTTTCTTGACAGAGTAGTAAAACGAATGTAAAAGGAAAACTATCTCAGCAAAGTAGGCTTTAAAATTTAACGAGTAATAGTCGACCATTAAAATATTCTTGGAGAAGAAAATTTCGTACAAATTTCTATTCTGTTGCCATCGTCCTATGTGGGCCCGTTTTTAACCGTTAAACCGTGAACTCACTATCAAACAAAGCACCATTCAGGTCAGCAATTTTGACGTGCAACTACGGAACCCTACACTGCGCTTGGCCCGACACGCACTTAGCCGGTTTTCCTGTCTGTTTAAATGGAATGTATGGAGCACCTTATGCAATGCTAGGCTGCGATTTTCCATAGTGATACTGTCCGTCAAACCTGTGCGTGTGATGTGATGAGTCTTGCCTATTGACAGTGGCGAGCGCCATTTTTTTAGAAAGCAAGGATCTTAGCCCATCGATGATGATAACGTAAATTGAATTAGGTTCTCGACTTGACGGTAGAGGACGTTACTCTAATCGATGTTTTTGTTTTTTTAATAACCAAAGAAAGTCGATCGCCAATCGGCCAGACCGGCCCACCGGGTGTCCGACCCATCGGGCATTTGCCCAACTTGCCCTATGGCCAGTCCGGGCCTGTAGCAGACCAATTGTTTTTAGGGTTCCGAATGTCTAGGTATATGGAAAAACACTCGGTTGTCTGTGTATCGGTCTGTCCGACCGTCTGTCTGTCACAGCCGATTTTCTCCTAATTTACTGGATCGATTCAGTTGATATCTCGTCTTCGTCTTTTTTTTTTTTTTTAAGGATGGGAAATCATCAAATGACTTCTTCCGCTCTGGGTGGAGCGGAAGGGCGTGTCAGACTCTTACTGACTAAAACCCATCCGTGTTCCTTCTAAATCCCTTTGCGTTCCAGGGCCGCGGTGACTATTTCGAACAAATTCCGCAATCCTGCAATCTCTGGAACTACCAGTCGGATTTGGCCTCGTCTTTTATGCTGACATCTCTTTGAGGCGCGCGTGAAACACAACGCGCCATCGACCCGGGCCTGGTGGTGATCGGACAGCGAGCCACCCAATGCTCGCCGTCCGCAGGCCCGCGCCTACGGTGGCCGGGGATCGCCCTGCGACTCCTGACGCCCGGGGCGTCTTCTTCTGTAGCGGCGGTTGGAGCGAAGGCCTTGTCTCTCCCTCGCGCGGCCCGCCTCCTGCTTCGCTAGCATAACTGCTTCGTTCTTCAAAAGCTTGACTTCTGTAAAATCTTGTCTCCATANTGTTTTATTATAGTGAATATTTTTAAATATGAAAGCAAAGCAATAATTTTTTTTTAGTTGAATAAGTAAAATAGGTACAGTGTGCAGGAGTATTTCTTATTGATGCAGCAATTATTTCAACTATGTACCTACCTACTTATTATTTGATTAGATGTCTGTACAGTCATTGTGCTGTGATTATTGCACACATCAGGATGGCAACAAGTTGGTTGTCCTTTAAAGCGAAGGCACATGAGCACATTCGCAAGGAGTTGGTAGAATCATCACAGTGTTAATTCGTTGGATTAGTTTTTTCATAATAACTTTGTTTATGTGTATGTATGTATCCATGTGTTCTTACATTTCCTTTTCTTCTCTATTTGTTTTTCTTTAAGTTGTACCTGCCATGTTTTCTCTGCACCACCCTAAGGTCTACTGGTAGAAAATCCCTAAGGTAGTGTTTTTACTAGTGCATAAAGTTTTAATAAATAAATATAAATAAATAATTGGGATAAGTTGAAGGAATTAAATAAATTTTGAATTTGCATTGAATTCTCAATATATATATTTTTAATATTCATAAATTCAATATACATTATAATATCAAGTAAAATGAATTACTATAATTTATTTATATAGGCAATATTTTAACACATGTTAATCTATAGGTAAGTTTAACAATCTAGAGTTACTTATTTTAACAATTATTCAGCAAACTCGCTGGCACACAGTCTGCGTCCAATCACACAATCTTACGAAATACAACAAAGACAAATATGGCAATAGGAATTCACATTGGCTAACGGTTACACTTAAAATTACATAATTTATATTTATTAAAGGAAGAAAATACTTTTCTGCAATATCATATTGCACAAGTAACCAAATTCAGTATAGTACATCATGCCATTCCATGTAAAAATAAAATTCTCATATAAAAATTTATATTTCAAGCCTTAAAATTATTATTTGGCACAACTTAAACTAATATAAAGCTAAATGATGGGATATTTATATATTACAGTTTTCCACATCATATTATCAACATAAGTAATCTTTGGTTTATCTAGCCCACCGGTCACAATTTGGAAATTGCTTACAATAAAATATAATAAAATATGAAATAGTTCAAACAGGATCGCTTAATCCGATTATAATTATTTTAAAGATAGATAGGTACATAACATACTCAGATAATATTATCTTTATATTTTACGTGTAAGTATAATTTAATCATTTTGACCGAAATATGTTATTCAGTGAATACCTATTGTTTTATCAAACTGTTGGGGGACCTGCTAGTGGCGGACAATATCCGAAGTGTTTGAATACTTTCCATGTCTGAGCCCTTATGATGCACAGTACAAGAATAAACTAAGTATAATTATACTGCTTGTAATAATTAATGTAATTCGTTGCTTAGAAACCTTTAAAAATTAATTTTAGCTACTTAGATTTATAAAATATAGAAATAATTATTAGGTATCTCTTAAAATGTATTTTTTGCTTAGGAACTTTCTGTTCTAATATTTATACTGTTATAAATGAATATGTAAATTAATATGAGATTTTAATTTCCGTGATATCTAGTAGAGGCTCAAGATTAAGATGTTGCACAATGCACGTTGTGTCGACACCCAACTTGTCGCGGCGATAGGTATATATCATGTCAGATTAAGTACGATATATCAACCATAACGCTTGAACAGACGCCAGCACATCAAGCTACCCGAAACTCAAATTTTACCAATCAACTTTGAACCTAATGCATAGACATCAAGTTGAAAATCAATTAAAGAAATTTGGCAGATTGTTGTAGCTTGACGTGCTGGCGTCTGTACATTATCAGCCGAATTTGATTGAGAGGAAAATTGAATTAGGTAAATAGGTACTTATCTACTTAAAAGATTTTATGTACCTACGTGAAAATAGTGGGTTCTGATAGCTAAATCTATTTCTTGCTATGGGAGTAGTGTTATAAGATAGGTACATATACTATCATATTATCATTAAAATGTATTAATCCTATTGCTTTCAATAAACTGATGTTCATTATTGTCACTATATTCATTGTGTTATTTTGCAGTGTGGACACTGCACAATTTATATTAAATCTACGTACCGTTACTGAATCGGTAATAAAGCGATCATATTTACACATACATCCTTACCTACTCGTACTATATACAATTCATTATTTACAACTTAAAAGACGATCATCTTTCGACTAATTTTAAGAGTTTTTTAAACACAGCAGAGATCCCATAGGAGTATTATGGAATGCTTAAAACTTAATTAAGATTGAATCTATCTAAACACTTAATACGTATTACAAATACGAGAAGCTTAGTGTTACTAAATTTTAAAATGTTTTGTAACAGAGAATAAAATATCGAGCATTTTTTTTAACCATGAATCAATCATTATCTGTGTATGTTTTATTCGTTAGCATGGCCTACTGCGTTGCGTGTTGCTACAAAACTTGTTCATACGGTAAATCAGCGCTAAAATTTAAAAGTCGAAATTTTCGTTAATGATCAATTTGACTGATGGATTTCTATCATGAGATTCATCTGCTTCATAATTATTATCGGTGGAAAGCCCAAGTAGCTTGTTAGCTGTTATCAATGACGGTTGATCCTTAATTCAAGCTCAAACAAATTAATTCGAACAAGTCAATATTGAAATAGCGTTCGGCTGTTAGGTAGGTAGGCATATTGTTACGTATCATTAGGAGCAGAAGTTCGAAGAGTAGGGACTTATTATAATAAAATGTATAAATAACACTAGTATATTGTCATCACAATAGACGCACAGGTGGCACAGGTGTGATCAACGCACTCGTGCACGTTGATGTGAACTGCAGTAGCGCTCTTTATGTAAATTTACGTCAGGCTTCTCATGTTGCGTTACCTAATGATCGATAACGTGGACTTCTGTAGAATCTTTTATTTTTTACCCAAAAATACTGTAA
Source organism: Mamestra configurata (assembly GCA_002192655.3). Classification (NCBI taxonomy): domain Eukaryota; kingdom Metazoa; phylum Arthropoda; class Insecta; order Lepidoptera; family Noctuidae; genus Mamestra; species Mamestra configurata. Next base: position 11,861 of record NDFZ01002133.1, on the reverse strand, counting down.
ATAGTTTAAAATTGCTCTTTGTATTAGTGGTAGATATTTATGCAATGTCATCACCAAGCCTTGTGTAAATAAATGTATTGTAGTAGTTGCACTTAAACAGGCCCGTAAAATAATGTTAATAGGACGATGAGTTCGTCATTCTATTGCTTAGGTAATCAATAGGCCATAACATTATAAACAATAATAAAATATCATTTATTATAGTGGAGTATTATGCTACAGGTACTGACCTTTGGTATTATTAAATAATAAAACTATACAATTATTAAAACCGTTTACGTAAAATATAATTAAGATCAATAATATTTTTGGCATGTTGTATGGCACTTCTGTGGTAGGTATTTGGCGTTACGTAATAAATAGGGAATCCAAATTATTTTCTACAGTATAAAAATATTATGATGTTGAGCAATGGCCTTAATTAAGTTGTAACGAAAATACCGGGCAATTAATACTTTATTTTATCGAGTATTATTATGCGGTTTGAAAGTTTGTCCTTGTCTCCTACCAAGGTAAGATTTGTAAAACTCACATTCAATGTAAACTGGGCAAAGCATTTTCGGTTGTTTGTAAATGTAGGTTTATATTCATAGTTAGGTAGATACCTATTAGTGAAAACAAAAATAATAAATTACTAAACGGCCGTAGACATAAATAGGTATCATTTAGGTATACCAATAAAATTCAGAGGAACTAACGTGAATCTGATCAGATTTTAGGTGCTCTTTTGAAATTTAACGAGTGCACTAGAATTTTTACAAATTATTTAACGAAATGGATACCAAATGTTGTTCAACAACCGATGCGATGTCCAGGTTAATCCCTGTAGGGCTTGCAAATGGCGAACCTATGGTTCATGTGCTGACTGTAGGAGCCAGAGTGAGAGAACTTCTTGAAGCACTTGCAGCACTGGAAGGGCTTCTCTCCTGTGTGGAGCCGCTTGTGTTCCGTCAGGTGATGTTTGTGTTTGAATGCCTTCGGACATTCTACACATTTGTATGGCCGTTGACCTGTGAAGCAAAATTAAATTAGTTTTATTGAACTGAAATCTAAATTAAGTTGTTGTCTTTTGCATATGGTCAAGATATTTGTACTAACCTGAATGTTCGTATTTGTGCCTCGCGAGAGAGCTTTGCTTAACGAAGGTCTTATCACACTGATCGCATACGAATTGTCCTTCGCCTTCCTTAAATTCTGCCCCCTGCTTGAATTTGCTCTTCTTAAGTACTGTTGCTTCTTCTTCTATGTCGTTTGGTGCTTGCATTTCATCCCATGGAGGACGCTCGTATGATGGACTCGAACCTTGTCGGCTAATGTCTGAGGTCAAGTGCATGTTGAGAATTGGAGATCGTGCATTTGCCATATCGTTGTACTGAAGGAGTTTATCCATAGGTACTAGGGGGTTGACATGAAGTTTTTGGGATAGTAACCGTTTGTGCCCATTAATAGATTCCCCAGGTGAAGGAGACAACCGAAAATCGGTGAAGGAAGATGATGAGCAATTGGAATGTGGATAAGTATTCAGATAGTTCGTGCGATGAGGAGTTGTACTTCGCGAGGATTTCTGGCTTAGGTTCACTGCTTCCTCTGAGTCGGAATGTGTCACCGAAATGCTGCATGGTGGCGATGGTGAAGGACTCGATGTAACTGATGGATTGGACTTTTTTGTAGATAAATCTAATGGCTGGTCAGAAGCGGTCATTGTTTGTGTCATACGTCGTTCTCTCGCCCTGTTATTTTGGAACCACACCTGTACTACTCGGTTATCGAGACCGATTTGTTGTGCTATTCTTTTAAACTCCTCACGATTCGGCCGTGGGTTTAGAGCGTAATGTTCTTTTAATACCGACTGCTGTTCCTCGCTTAGTGCTGTACGAACTCTGATTTTTCTATCATTGTCGTGTATTGATATCTTATCATCGCGATCGTCTCTATTAAAGTCTTCATCTTCACTTGCACTTATCCCATTTTGTATGGAAGCATGAATTTCGGCTTCTAATCTATTAAGAGCTACCGTTTCGGCTACTTGAGCTGCCAAACCTTCGTGTTTCCTAAACATATTCCCACAAAGTCCTTTTTCGTGGTCTAATAAGTCACTCTTGTTTGTGAAAGTTAGGTCACATTTTAAACATCGGTGTATGTCTACTGGTTCCTCCTTTATTACGACGTGAGGAGCGGGCGGTGACTCTATGCTGGGACAAATGGTGGCTGACACAGGAGATAGCTTTTCCATGTTTGCTCTAAAAAAATGTTTCGTAACGGATGCGCTCACAGATTCTAATATGGAATTGAAACCTGGATTTTCATCGCTGTGAATATTGTTATTCAAAGGGACGGAATCGAAGTTGCGAGTAGGAGACCTCAGGTCGTTATCTCGTTCCTCTTGCTCCTTTTTAATGGACACAGCTTCTTCATCCTCGATGTCCATCACAAGCTCAGCGCTGCCTTCAGATCGTTTATCATCATCTTCTGTAACTTCTTCGATTAGGTCTTCAGGATCTGCTGGTAACGGGCTTGTGTGCTTTGGACTAGAAGGATTTTCAATTTTTCTTTGTTGATACTGCGTTGAAGCTAGCTGCTCTAAGAAAAATTGGCTGATGGATGCGGGTATGCTGTATGGAGCAATCCCACCCGCTGGACTCATGGGCATACCCGGAGGAATGTTAAAAGGAAAACCAGGCTGTCCTAAGGGTGGGCGATGGTAATTATTTTCTTGCGCCGATATGGATGCAAAGAAGGCAGCAGGCATAGGCAGGAAAGAATTTCCATTTGGTGAAATATTATTATTTAACTGGGAGGCCACCATAGCATTAGCTCTTTTTCTTGATGGACTTCTTTCTGGGTTTAGCGCAGGGTTATTGGGTTTAATCCGTCCCATCTTTAGATTCATAACGAGACACTTTTTAGAGGTCATGTGACTGGAGTAGGAGCCAGAGTGGGAAAACTTTTTTCCGCAATTAGCGCACTCAAAGGGCTTTTCTCCGCTATGTATCCGCAAGTGTTCTTTAAGGTGGTGCTTAAATTTAAAAGCTTTGTCGCAATCATTGCACTTAAACTTACGAAGAAGTGCGCTTTCGTCATGGCTGATCATGTGCCGCTGCAGTCTGTATACGTTTGCGAAGCTTTTGTGGCAGATCTTGCATGACTGTAGACAAAAAAAAATACATTAAACTTTCTATAGAGTTGTTTCTATTACCTAATCTTAGTGCCTTGTTCATTTTGTTTTGTAGTATCATTTTGAAAAACATACCGAGACATCATCATTCTCTTGTCCCCTGATCATCGATCCATGAATAAGACTTCTTGTACATTTAAATATAATTTTGTTTCTCTATCTAATAATAAACAAATGCGTAACAACTTGCAAGGTTTCATTGTTATGTAATACAATGGGCACTGACATATTTGACTGTATCCACCTGTGTGTTGGGCGCGTGCAGGGTCTCGTGGCGCTCGAGTTGCTCGCGCGTGGGGTAGGCTCCGCGGCACTGGCTGCAGGAGAATGGTCCGCCGGGACCGAGTGGTGAGCCACCTCGCTCCTCCTCTTCTTCAGACGGCTTGCCCTCTGACCCGCCGCCGGCCAGCGGTCGGACTGTGGGATCAACAGCACTTGTTAGTTTAAACAATTGGCTACTCTTATGTTCCAACCTCTACCTATGACCGAACGATTTCAATGCACATGAAAATTGTCAGCACATTTTTATGTGCAATAATACAAAATTGGGTTGGAGGTGAAGACAGCGTCAATGTCTTATGCAGGAATACACTCCGTATTCTAAAATAAAATAATTTTGTTCAGCAGCAGTGCATCAAAATTGATTGGTCAAATGTGTTTACCATACATTCATACGAGTTCAACTAAAAAGTTATAATAATGTTTTTTATTATTATTTTTAGCCTGTTGTGTCCCACTGCAGGGCAAAGACTTCCCTTTCTTCCTTCCATTCCACTTATTATTTATTATATACTTAATTGTTCACCGAGAATAACATAAAAAGAAAACTAAACTAAAACGCATGTACCTACGTAGGGCGGCCTTATCGCATTCCGCGATCTCTTCCAGGCAACCTGGAATGGACAGTGATTGCCTGGACATAAAAAGGGGCATAATAATATTTAATTCAATTATGTTTTTACATTTGTTAATAGGAACGATCTCGGTGTAGTACGTACTGTAGGTTTGTTACAAATGTTACAACGTTATTAACCTGGATATTGTTTGTATTGCCTTGGGTAAGTACTAAAATATGCATGAAAGGGAATTCATTGTAGATAGGTCGCCTTTAGTAACACTTCACGAAATCGGAACTTCATAATTAGGTACATAGGTGATCCATTAGTAGCGCCGACAAAATGGTGACGTCATTAAGTAAAACGCTGTCGGGGTTAGTTTACACGGTCGTTAATACATTTCAAATCCTAGTTACACATCCAATACAATCACCGTAAACCTCAATTGAAAACAAAACAATTATCAGTGTTGTTGGCGATTAAAATTATCGCGGACACCTTTACGGCCGATGTTTGCTCTATAAAAACAAATATGGCAGCAACAATTCAATTTGGAGTCGGTTATTTCGGTAATACGGCCGGTATTCCAGCGTAATATCGTTTTTAAAAGCGGTGTCGGCGAGCGCGTCGTAAATCAAATATAATAAAGAGCAAAACAACGGAGCGACGTATTAATTAGTGCGGCCGCGCGTTGGCCGCGAGTCCTTTACATACGCTGTAATCCGCTATAGGGAGACCGGTATTGAATTTTAGAAAATACGACTTTGGAACACACCTAGCTGAGTACCTGTATTTGACTAATTAAGTGGCTGTATGAAATGGCGTTCATGCGATTTCATACCTATTAATTAATGCTCGAACATGAAAATATGTTGAAGTGGGTATAATGTTCCAAATGTAGTAATTTTTTATTTTAACAGTCGCTTGAGTGTAGGCATTGAATACCAAGCGACTATGAATAAATTGAATTCGAAGTGTTTGAAAAAGTTTTGTAAATTGCAACTATTCGATAATAGATGGCGCTAGTAGTAGGTATCTGGTGTTGCTCTTTCAACCTTTCTTTTCACTTCAACTTTCAACTTTTTAAGCATTTATACATCAACATGATGATAAATTAAAATTATAGTCACACACTAAGAATTTACTTAAGTTTAATTTATGTTAATTATTAGGTAATTAAATAAAGCAGATTGAAATAGCAACTCCAAAATCACGATATACTAAGTATATTTAAAATGTCAATTAATGATAAAAACCCAGTTCACGTCACACACTTGATTGCAGTTCGTAATAAGTTAAGAAAAATCTCTAAGAACTTTATCTCAATATCCATATCATTAATAAGTATTAAGACTCACTTTTGTTCTAGGTTAAAATATGCAATTTTATTCTTACTAACAAAACAAATCGGACAATATCATCTCGGAAGTTCGTTGCAGTTTTTGGTATCGCTACTAGCCGGTAGATGGCGCTAAGCGCTGCGCTCATTCAGTAGGTACTACGAGCTATCCATTCATAGAAATGGGTAGGAAATAATGTACCTATCGTAATATGTTTTTGTGAATACATTTACATTACTTACTTAAACGGTGCAAGTTGTGAAGCAATTTAGAATAGGTAGGTACTAACAGCAACTTTAGAGTTATTAATTTTGTAGAACTAATAATGGACACCTAGACTAGTTTTCGTATAGGAAGGAGCCATAAATAATATAACTACTTTACCAAGCACTTGCTTAGCCTAGCCCTTTGGCAAATAACTTAATTCGCTAATGAGTTCAGTAAACATATGTTTCATGGGTATCGTTGATTAGGTAGAGCGGACGTACACCTACACACCACATTATCGGCGGTACAGTAATCTGTGCGCACGGGCAGAGTGCGTCCGTTAACCGCTGATAAAAACCTTCATACGCACACCAGTGCGCCGCGCTTCCTATTGCTGCTACAACAAATAATAATTACCGCACACACGCACACGCGCGCTTGTACTCCAAAAGATAAGAGTTTGATTGTTGATCGCAGCACACAAACGCGCGGAGTGGTGATTGGTCGCACCTGTGTCGGCGGGCGGCGAGGCGCGCGGCGGGGAGCGCCCAAGTGTTTGCTTTACTCGAAGAAAAAACTCCGCCTGTCCGACTGCAGGCACCATGTTGTAACCTCTCGCTCCGAATTGTAATTGCGCGTTGAGAGAATTATTATTGAACTGTTTAGACGCGAGCTATTTGGTCGGTTATTGTATCGCANATATTATCTTTATATTTTACGTGTAAGTATAATTTAATCATTTTGACCGAAATATGTTATTCAGTGAATACCTATTGTTTTATCAAACTGTTGGGGGACCTGCTAGTGGCGGACAATATCCGAAGTGTTTGAATACTTTCCATGTCTGAGCCCTTATGATGCACAGTACAAGAATAAACTAAGTATAATTATACTGCTTGTAATAATTAATGTAATTCGTTGCTTAGAAACCTTTAAAAATTAATTTTAGCTACTTAGATTTATAAAATATAGAAATAATTATTAGGTATCTCTTAAAATGTATTTTTTGCTTAGGAACTTTCTGTTCTAATATTTATACTGTTATAAATGAATATGTAAATTAATATGAGATTTTAATTTCCGTGATATCTAGTAGAGGCTCAAGATTAAGATGTTGCACAATGCACGTTGTGTCGACACCCAACTTGTCGCGGCGATAGGTATATATCATGTCAGATTAAGTACGATATATCAACCATAACGCTTGAACAGACGCCAGCACATCAAGCTACCCGAAACTCAAATTTTACCAATCAACTTTGAACCTAATGCATAGACATCAAGTTGAAAATCAATTAAAGAAATTTGGCAGATTGTTGTAGCTTGACGTGCTGGCGTCTGTACATTATCAGCCGAATTTGATTGAGAGGAAAATTGAATTAGGTAAATAGGTACTTATCTACTTAAAAGATTTTATGTACCTACGTGAAAATAGTGGGTTCTGATAGCTAAATCTATTTCTTGCTATGGGAGTAGTGTTATAAGATAGGTACATATACTATCATATTATCATTAAAATGTATTAATCCTATTGCTTTCAATAAACTGATGTTCATTATTGTCACTATATTCATTGTGTTATTTTGCAGTGTGGACACTGCACAATTTATATTAAATCTACGTACCGTTACTGAATCGGTAATAAAGCGATCATATTTACACATACATCCTTACCTACTATATACAATTCATTATTTACAACTTAAAAGACGATCATCTTTCGACTAATTTTAAGAGTTTTTTAAACACAGCAGAGATCCCATAGGAGTATTATGGAATGCTTAAAACTTAATTAAGATTGAATCTATCTAAACACTTAATACGTATTACAAATACGAGAAGCTTAGTGTTACTAAATTTTAAAATGTTTTGTAACAGAGAATAAAATATCGAGCATTTTTTTTAACCATGAATCAATCATTATCTGTGTATGTTTTATTCGTTAGCATGGCCTACTGCGTTGCGTGTTGCTACAAAACTTGTTCATACGGTAAATCAGCGCTAAAATTTAAAAGTCGAAATTTTCGTTAATGATCAATTTGACTGATGGATTTCTATCATGAGATTCATCTGCTTCATAATTATTATCGGTGGAAAGCCCAAGTAGCTTGTTAGCTGTTATCAATGACGGTTGATCCTTAATTCAAGCTCAAACAAATTAATTCGAACAAGTCAATATTGAAATAGCGTTCGGCTGTTAGGTAGGTAGGTAGGTAGGCATATTGTTACGTATCATTAGGAGCAGAAGTTCGAAGTGTAGGGACTTATTATAATAAAATGTATAAATAACACTAGTATATTGTCATCACAATAGACGCACAGGTGGCACAGGTGTGATCAACGCACTCGTGCACGTTGATGTGAACTGCAGTAGCGCTCTTTATGTAAATTTACGTCAGGCTTCTCATGTTGCGTTACCTAATGATCGATAACGTGGACTTCTGTAGAATCTTTTATTTTTTACCCAAAAATACTGTAAATAGTTTAAAATTGCTCTTTGTATTAGTGGTAGATATTTATACAATGTCATCACCAAGCCTTGTGTAAATAAATGTATTGTAGTAGTTGCACTTAAACAGGCCCGTAAAATAATGTTAATAGGACGATGAGTTCGTCATTCCATTGCTTAGGTAATCAATAGGCCATAACATTATAAACAATAATAAAATATCATTTATTATAGTGGAGTATTATGCTACAGGTACTGACCTTTGGTATTATTAAATAATAAAACTATACAATTATTAAAACCGTTTACGTAAAATATAATTAAGATCAATAATATTTTTGGCATGTTGTATGGCACTTCTGTGGTAGGTATTTGGCGTTACGTAATAAATAGGGAATCCAAATTATTTTCTACAGTATAAAAATATTATGATGTTGAGCAATGGCCTTAATTAAGTTGTAACGAAAATACCGGGCAATTAATACTTTATTTTATCGAGTATTATTATGCGGTTTGAAAGTTTGTCCTTGTCTCCTACCAAGGTAAGATTTGTAAAACTCACATTCAATGTAAACTGGGCAAAGCATTTTCGGTTGTTTGTAAATGTAGGTTTATATTCATAGTTAGGTAGATACCTATTAGTGAAAACAAAAATAATAAATTACTAAACGGCCGTAGACATAAATAGGTATCATTTAGGTATACCAATAAAATTCAGAGGAACTAACGTGAATCTGATCAGATTTTAGGTGCTCTTTTGAAATTTAACGAGTGCACTAGAATTTTTACAAATTATTTAACGAAATGGATACCAAATGTTGTTCAACAACCGATGCGATGTCCAGGTTAATCCCTGTAGGGCTTGCAAATGGCGAACCTATGGTTCATGTGCTGACTGTAGGAGCCAGAGTGAGAGAACTTCTTGAAGCACTTGCAGCACTGGAAGGGCTTCTCTCCTGTGTGGAGCCGCTTGTGTTCCGTCAGGTGATGTTTGTGTTTGAATGCCTTCGGACATTCTACACATTTGTATGGCCGTTGACCTGTGAAGCAAAATTAAATTAGTTTTATTGAACTGAAATCTAAATTAAGTTGTTGTCTTTTGCATATGGTCAAGATATTTGTACTAACCTGAATGTTCGTATTTGTGCCTCGCGAGAGAGCTTTGCTTAACGAAGGTCTTATCACACTGATCGCATACGAATTGTCCTTCGCCTTCCTTAAATTCTGCCCCCTGCTTGAATTTGCTCTTCTTAAGTACTGTTGCTTCTTCTTCTATGTCGTTTGGTGCTTGCATTTCATCCCATGGAGGACGCTCGTATGATGGACTCGAACCTTGTCGGCTAATGTCTGAGGTCAAGTGCATGTTGAGAATTGGAGATCGTGCATTTGCCATATCGTTGTACTGAAGGAGTTTATCCATAGGTACTAGGGGGTTGACATGAAGTTTTTGGGATAGTAACCGTTTGTGCCCATTAATAGATTCCCCAGGTGAAGGAGACAACCGAAAATCGGTGAAGGAAGATGATGAGCAATTGGAATGTGGATAAGTATTCAGATAGTTCGTGCGATGAGGAGTTGTACTTCGCGAGGATTTCTGGCTTAGGTTCACTGCTTCCTCTGAGTCGGAATGTGTCACCGAAATGCTGCATGGTGGCGATGGTGAAGGACTCGATGTAACTGATGGATTGGACTTTTTTGTAGATAAATCTAATGGCTGGTCAGAAGCGGTCATTGTTTGTGTCATACGTCGTTCTCTCGCCCTGTTATTTTGGAACCACACCTGTACTACTCGGTTATCGAGACCGATTTGTTGTGCTATTCTTTTAAACTCCTCACGATTCGGCCGTGGGTTTAGAGCGTAATGTTCTTTTAATACCGACTGCTGTTCCTCGCTTAGTGCTGTACGAACTCTGATTTTTCTATCATTGTCGTGTATTGATATCTTATCATCGCGATCGTCTCTATTAAAGTCTTCATCTTCACTTGCACTTATCCCATTTTGTATGGAAGCATGAATTTCGGCTTCTAATCTATTAAGAGCTACCGTTTCGGCTACTTGAGCTGCCAAACCTTCGTGTTTCCTAAACATATTCCCACAAAGTCCTTTTTCGTGGTCTAATAAGTCACTCTTGTTTGTGAAAGTTAGGTCACATTTTAAACATCGGTGTATGTCTACTGGTTCCTCCTTTATTACGACGTGAGGAGCGGGCGGTGACTCTATGCTGGGACAAATGGTGGCTGACACAGGAGATAGCTTTTCCATGTTTGCTCTAAAAAAATGTTTCGTAACGGATGCGCTCACAGATTCTAATATGGAATTGAAACCTGGATTTTCATCGCTGTGAATATTGTTATTCAAAGGGACGGAATCGAAGTTGCGAGTAGGAGACCTCAGGTCGTTATCTCGTTCCTCTTGCTCCTTTTTAATGGACACAGCTTCTTCATCCTCGATGTCCATCACAAGCTCAGCGCTGCCTTCAGATCGTTTATCATCATCTTCTGTAACTTCTTCGATTAGGTCTTCAGGATCTGCTGGTAACGGGCTTGTGTGCTTTGGACTAGAAGGATTTTCAATTTTTCTTTGTTGATACTGCGTTGAAGCTAGCTGCTCTAAGAAAAATTGGCTGATGGATGCGGGTATGCTGTATGGAGCAATCCCACCCGCTGGACTCATGGGCATACCCGGAGGAATGTTAAAAGGAAAACCAGGCTGTCCTAAGGGTGGGCGATGGTAATTATTTTCTTGCGCCGATATGGATGCAAAGAAGGCAGCAGGCATAGGCAGGAAAGAATTTCCATTTGGTGAAATATTATTATTTAACTGGGAGGCCACCATAGCATTAGCTCTTTTTCTTGATGGACTTCTTTCTGGGTTTAGCGCAGGGTTATTGGGTTTAATCCGTCCCATCTTTAGATTCATAACGAGACACTTTTTAGAGGTCATGTGACTGGAGTAGGAGCCAGAGTGGGAAAACTTTTTTCCGCAATTAGCGCACTCAAAGGGCTTTTCTCCGCTATGTATCCGCAAGTGTTCTTTAAGGTGGTGCTTAAATTTAAAAGCTTTGTCGCAATCATTGCACTTAAACTTACGAAGAAGTGCGCTTTCGTCATGGCTGATCATGTGCCGCTGCAGTCTGTATACGTTTGCGAAGCTTTTGTGGCAGATCTTGCATGACTGTAGACAAAAAAAAATACATTAAACTTTCTATAGAGTTGTTTCTATTACCTAATCTTAGTGCCTTGTTCATTTTGTTTTGTAGTATCATTTTGAAAAACATACCGAGACATCATCATTCTCTTGTCCCCTGATCATCGATCCATGAATAAGACTTCTTGTACATTTAAATATAATTTTGTTTCTCTATCTAATAATAAACAAATGCGTAACAACTTGCAAGGTTTCATTGTTATGTAATACAATGGGCACTGACATATTTGACTGTATCCACCTGTGTGTTGGGCGCGTGCAGGGTCTCGTGGCGCTCGAGTTGCTCGCGCGTGGGGTAGGCTCCGCGGCACTGGCTGCAGGAGAATGGTCCGCCGGGACCGAGTGGTGAGCCACCTCGCTCCTCCTCTTCTTCAGACGGCTTGCCCTCTGACCCGCCGCCGGCCAGCGGTCGGACTGTGGGATCAACAGCACTTGTTAGTTTAAACAATTGGCTACTCTTATGTTCCAACCTCTACCTATGACCGAACGATTTCAATGCACATGAAAATTGTCAGCACATTTTTATGTGCAATAATACAAAATTGGGTTGGAGGTGAAGACAGCGTCAATGTCTTATGCAGGAATACACTCCGTATTCTAAAATAAAATAATTTTGTTCAGCAGCAGTGCATCAAAATTGATTGGT
>NDFZ01002132.1:0-16614 GCA_002192655.3 Mamestra configurata | reverse complement strand
ACCAACAATAGCAATGAGGTTTGAGTAACGAATTAAGAAAATTACTGTGTAAAATAAAAAGAATAAAAAGAAAAAGAAAATGTAAATGTAAACAGCAATATCCTTAGGAGCGTGTCGTACGATCGCTTAATAAAATTACCTTATGAACTGCACTTACACTAGCGTGGTGTATATCTAACAAGTCACTACAGCCATTGAGGATCTTGCATAACCTAGGAATTGGAGAGTTTGCACCTTATGACAGACATGTATAACAATATTGCCATGATTTTTTTTAGTTCAGTTTCAGAAATATTCAATGGTTTTGTCACATTTTTTTTAACTGAGTATAGATTACTCTTCTACGATTTTCTGAATTATTTCAGATGTAATAAAATACGAAAAAATACTATATGGAGTACCAGTAGAACTTTGATCCCTCAGTTCTGGTGGGTATGTAGTGTTGCCAAGAAAAGTAGTCTGATCAGAATTCAAAACAAACTTTTTCACCTTCCAAACAAGTCCTTTCATGGTAGCTCGGCGACTGGCTTGACTTGTTGATGGAAATGAAACCTGAGGCACTTGATAATTTGCAGGGTTTTCATTTGTCAATGGTGGGTCTTCTGCCAAGATAGGATCATCATCATCTTCATCATTTTCCTCCTCAATAGGATTCTCAAGATCACGAAGTATATCTTCTCGGTTTTCATAAAAATTCTCATGTTCTTCTGCATCAGACTCCTCAAGATCATCTTCAGATATCTCTCCGTCATTAATTTGAGGTAAATATTGTTCTATTTGCTTCTGATTCAAGGATGACATCTGAAAAAATATACAATTTGGTGATCAGAACCTAAACAGCGACATTCTCTAGTAAATGCATAGTGTTGTAGATTTACAACATCAATATCCACGAGATTTCATAAAAAACCAAATGTTTATTTTCCAAACTAATAACTGTATCGAAAAAAAGATTGATTGTTCGTTATAAAACCATTTTTATTTGTACTCACCTTCAAAAATCAATTAATTACACAACAAAACAACCACGCAATTTTCACCTGCTCCAGAATTCACATTAATCTTTGCTTTGTCACTGGAATAAAATGTGTTGCCATTCGATAAAATATGTTATCCTGATAGTGATAATTCTACAACAGCATGCACTAAACGCATACCGATGATTTTGAGGCCGTTTGAATGGTATGTTGTAATTTTACAACATACATGATGCATTTAAGGGTTAATTGGAAAAGTGTCATTAAATTCAGTGTTTAGTAATGAAAAAAACTCGGCGTAAAACTCATTTGGGTCATCTATGTTATTAAAACTTTGGACACATAGTTTACTGGATAAAGTATTATTAAGTTTTTCTAAATTTTTATCTGTTATCGGTCTAAATTTAATTTGAATTTTTTGTAAAGGAATGTAGGTGCAAAACGTTATTGATTGTCCACTGTGATCAGAGGGCAGCTTATTTACAATTTCTTTATGTAAGTAATAACAATTGCAAAATATGTCGTCTATGCAAGTCGCAGAAGTAGCTGTAACTCGAGTAGGTTCAATAAAAACATTTAACAAATTAAATGATTTAAATAGACTCATTAATCTGATACTATTTGAGTTTGTCTCTAGTAAGTTAATGTTAAAGTGGCGACTTTAACATTAACTTACTAGAGAGTTAAAAAAAGTTAGTACTAGCAATAAATCAATAATTATATGTGGCGACATATAATTATTGATTTATTGCTAGTACTAACTTTTTTTAACACATCTTCCATTACAGAATCAAACACAGATAGATTCTGGTAACTTGGAGGTCTGTAGACACATACTACAACATGCTTATCTAGCTCAACACAGGACAATTCAATGGTGTGTTCAACCGATAGTTTAACAATGTCTTTTCTTTCTTTAGACTTAATGTAAATTTTAATTAAAATTAATGATCCTCCATGTATCATACATTGTCGGCTGAAATGGCTAACTACACAATAATTTTCAAAATTAATGGATTCTACTTGGTAATCTTTTAACCAATGTTCAGTTAAGCAAACTACATCAAACCTGGTTTTTTCTAAAAACATTTCTACTTCAAGTAATTTGGAAGCGCAACCTTGAATATTTTGATTAAATAATTTTAAAGTGTGTTGCCCTCCCTTAGGATTTTTACCATGAACTAAATCGCCAGAAGATACCTTGTTATTATTCACTAAAAATAATTGGTTATTAAAAGGGGTAACTTCTGGTGTCTTGCAGTTCAGTTTAAAGAGTTATCCGGAGTAATCTCCACAGCTACAATTGAGGAGTCTTAAATGCCTGTATGGGTTCCATCAGGAAGAGAATACTCGATCTGATTAGTAGAGGCCTCCAAAAATGTTGATATTATAGGTGGGTCCTCCTTCGTTCAACACAAGGAATCAAAATAATAAGTCCCAATGTTGTTAGTGCAACCTAATATTTGTTATATTAGCTATAACCTAGTTAATATTATATGCTATCAACATAGCAATCATATGTCTATGTTTACCGGACCGAGATACAGCTCCCTGAGTTAATTTAAAACCACTAACAAACTTATTAGTGTCAAAATATAGTAATTTGTCACTATGACAACATGTCAGCAAGTGAATAGTATTATTCAACTTTAGAATATTATTGTTTTGATCAACTGATAAGCTATCAGAATAAGGAAAAGCACATAACATCAGCTTTCCTATGTTTAATTTTAATAAGGATTCAACACCATCCATTATGTCCTTTCTGGTAATACCAGAACTATTACCTGACAGAAGAAACATGGATGAATAATCATCAAGATTCGAATTTATAATTCTTTTAACCATTTGTTTAAAACTTATATTATGATTAGTAAAACTATGGCTTAAGTAGTTACGTAGTATTTTTACAAAGCCAGACCCTAATTCGTCACAAAAAAATATAGTTTTATTTTCCTGTGTTTTGACACAGGTTTCTAATGGGAGAGCTAACACCGGTGGAGATATGTCAAGTTCGGGCTGGGGAGATGATGGCCGGTTGAAACAGCTGCATGAGAGATGATTAGTCAGAGACTCATATCTCTCAGCATTGTACTTCACCAACTCCAGTAGTTCCCCCGCCTCAAACAAGCGCTCACTAAGCTGTTGTTGTGATTTTTCATAAATATTCTTCAGCAAGTACTCCTTATGTAATAAATCATTTTGGAGGCATTGAGTATCTATATTATATTGCTCCCTACATCTGTCTAGCTCTTCTGTACAAGTATTCAATCTACTTGTTAGGCTGACTCGGTCCTTTCTCAGTGAAAGATTTAATTTAAGGAGATTTTGTTTTTTTATTGCTCTCCGAGACCTTTTCATTATTTTCTTCATTTTAGTATAATTTTTTTTATTTGTTGTGACTCAATAGGACATAATGGGATAGTATCATCACCTATCAAATCAATTGTTACAGCTGGCTCACACACTGATTTAGATTGGAGACAGCCTTTTTTTATTTTTTTAAGGATGGGAAATCATCAAATGACTTCTTCCGCTCTAGGTGGAGCGGAAGGGCGTGTCAGACTTTTACTGACTAAAACCCATCCGTGTTCCTTCTAAAGCCCTTTGCTTTCCAGGGCCGCGGTGACTCTTTCGAACAAATTCCGCAACCCTGGCAGGCTCTGGCCCTAGCGGGCCCCGTCCTCTTTACTGACTTCGCTAGCATTACTGCTTCGCAGAAGGAGGTGACCGCTACCCAAGCCTCCTCGCTCCGGACCATGGATTCAAACAGGGCCGGACGCGAGAGGTTGCCGCCGCCGATCGCCTCGACGAGGACACGGCGGTGCTCAGCCCAAGCAGGGCAGACCTCCACCGTATGCTCCACCGTGTATTGGAGACTGCCTACCAACTCATTATATAAACTATTTGTGTTAGTTAACTGTTCACTGACTTTGACAGACTCTGCAACAGATAGTGCCTTATGGGCATCACACAATTCCTGTTCAAGTTCTGAGACACGGTGCAAAGTCAGCTCATAAGTGTCACTGCACTTTTGAAATGTTAACACATGATATTCAAGTTGACTGTGTTGTTCGGCTAAGTCCATGTGCTGAGTGTGTAGCTCAGCCAGCTCATTTTTGAGGCAGGTGTTGTAAGTACCACATTTTTCACTTCCACCTCGCCTTCTGCAATTTCCTGGAGCAGCTTTTCATTGAATGCGTTAGATTCTTTAAGCTCCTTCAAAGAAGCTCTTAGCTTTGCTTCCAGCTCCTTGATGGCGGCACTGCGGGTCATCATTTTCTCTGATCACCTGGAATGTGTACAGTTATACAGTTAAATAATAGTGGATGAAAGGTTTTTAGTTTTAAATTTAGTAGGAGGTAGTAGGGTAAAAAAAAAGTTAAACATATGAAAAAGTAATTAATGTTAAGGGATAGCTATTACAATTAGATTTGGTTATTAGAATTAAATGGAAAAGTTAAATGAGGAAAATAGTAAATATAAAACACAGTTCTAAAAGTTTCTACAAAGTTTTAGACTGCATCGAATTTAGACTTATATTATAAACACATTACAGGTTAACTTAATAATAGATTAGGTACTATAAGTAATGGAGTGTATTTTGTGCAATAAATTAAGTAGTATTTGTTGTCTGAGCGAATGTTTTCGTCGTCGATTCTGCTTCCACCAATTGTCAAGCAAAAGGAGACATAAACCGTGCCATTGTGTGATGGACGTTGCTCAGGGGCCAGAGCAGTATTTCGTGATGTTTTGTAGTCCGTAAATATTGTGTAAATTAACATAAATAAAACGAAATACTCCCCGGGTTTGTTGAAATTTTCAAATCCGACACCGTTGTTGTGTTAGGTTGACAGCTGATCTAAGTTTCCTTGTTTTTCGACGTTATCGGGACACAAAACACTACAACTACTAGTTGTTGCACTCTTTACGTCGTTTTAATTAATATACACTAATTAACATTATTAAAAACACTTTTTAAGAATTTATTAAAAATTTAGTCTAGGGACCGTTTTTTTGACGACCGGCTACCAGTGTTGCCTGCCTAAAATGTCTAAACTGTCATGTTTCATAGTAGTCGGTAAATTAGAGTTTAATATGTCTACAAGAGCATTCTTCGTGGTTTGTACTGTTTCTACAATAGTTTTCTTTCACTGTTTTGCTTCTCTCTTTATAACAACAGTTACAGTTTCTGTTACCCATCTCTCGTAGGTTATAGTATCAACTAAGTCATAACACTGAATAGTTTTGTCGTTGCAATTAGGGCAATTTCGTTCTGAAAAAATTACTGCCAGGGCATTATTGCAACACAAATCCTTCATAAATTACTGGCCGTTTCGAGTTTTCTCCGAGGCATCACTCAAGATGGACTTAATTTTAGCGTACATTGCGTTAATTATGAGCCTATGATCTAAATTGTCACACATATTGTCACGTTCCTTTTTCCTTAGCTGTCAGGTTTTAAAAGGAAACGCTGAAGTTTAAAATAAAACGACTATATTTTAAAAGTAAAAAAAAATCCGTAACGAGAGGGTAGAGGTAAGGCCGGTCAAAGGTCGGACCACGTAGAAGGCCGTCAATACCGCACTCTCCTGCTTGGTGCCAGTCGGTGACGTCGGTGATGGCTTCGGAGTCAGTCTAGCAGGGTGGTTCAGTGCCGGGAGCCGGTCCAAGGGGGCCCCGTCCAGTCAGCCAGCTACGCTGATCTTCAGCCGTGCAGAAGTTCCCAGTACGGGAAGAACACTAGGCACTTACTAATTACTTCAATAACCAAATATATAGTATATTTAGATAAAATTTCTAGGTGGTTTCCAGTAACTAGAATAAAATTATATTGAGTACGAGGGAGCAGAGGTATGTACTGTTTAGAAAACTTAGTATGCGTGGTTCCTCGATAGCTGATTGAGTGTCACCACTGGCGGCTGCCGTCGCGGAATGAATGCGCTCACGCTTCGTGTGGTAGGTGAAAGGAAGGGATTTTAGAATATATATAAAACCGCGCGCCGCAAGAAGTTGCCGTGTCCGTTGGTTCATAATTTTATTTTATTTGCATTAAAGATAATTAAATTGATATGTAGATTATTTAACAGTTTTAAATATTTAGAAATTAAGTTGGTAAGTAAATCGTGACAATATAGTCACAGCAGACCCGCAATTCCGCTGGAAAGTCCATATTGAGTAGTGGGCACTACTCAATATGGACTTTATATAACTCCTTATATTTACAAATTTGTTCCTCATTTCTTAGTCCCCATAATACTCTGTTATCAATATCTCTATTGGAAACAGTTTTATTTGGTATACTCTTTAGATTACATGCGATTTCCAATGGAAAGTGGTCTGACCATGACACTTCATACAATACCTTAATACTTTCAATTGTTTGAAATGCCATTGACGTGACCAGGCAATGATCTAACCATCTTACAGTTCCGTGGGCGTCACTTAAGTATGTATAAGTACAGCTTGGTAACAAATCTACGTCAGCGCATGAACAACTTTGCTCCTTACAGAAATTCATCATTTCATTAAAAAACAATTCCTTAGGATGTGCACTGCAATCACCCATAATAAATACTGCATCTACATTATAATCATCAATTACCGCATTTATTTCCAAGAGACATGCAGTAAATTCAGTCCGGAGGCATATTCACTGAGAACAACAACATTGATTGACACTCACTCTCATTTTGATTTCCGAAATGCGCACACTATTATTACACTTAATAATCTTGACGACACTAAACGCACTCCTCCTCCATAGATGGGCCACCCCACCATACGGCCTCCCCCGCAGCACTCCTTCCACTGTGTCTACCGCTGAGACGCCCACCGCCGCAAAATCACAATGAATGTCGTTGAGATAGACTAGATCGTGAGGTAGCAGCCACGTCTCCTGCAGTGCAACTATATCTGCAGTTTCACATAGTTTTTTTACACTATCTACTGATCTCTTTAAATACCTACAATTTTTTTTTTTTTTTGTTTTACTGCTCTTTCCTTTCCAGAGACTAAGTACACTTGTCGAGACTTAAATATTATATATCTCCTAAAAACTATTACGCAAAATGCATACGCATATGCAAGCAAAGTCAAGTTAGTTTACGTTAGATTAGGTTCCTGCCCTAATCGCGAGTGAGGGTCCTGCCGGAGGAAGCGGTGTCGCGGGGCGGGGTGATGTTGGCGGTATCCTTGGATATCTCCAACGCCTGCGTTATTTAACCACGTTACTATGGTTTGTTCGGTAGCTAAAGGATCGAATTCCGGAATTACGTTTGTCGAAGAAAGCTTAGAGTTCGATTGTCCCTTCACATTGTTGAGGACATTCAGGAATTTATTGAAGATGCTATGAGTGGCATCAGGCAATAAGCTTCCTTTTCCATTCTATCCACGAGTAAAGCATCATACCACGCCTTTATACCATGTCTGAGCAAGTCCAATGAGTTTCGGGTAGAGCAAAATGAATTGTTTCGCATTCATCCCAATTATTAATCTCCGCGGCTTCCTCAACTTTAGTGAACCACGTTACTATGGTTTGTCCGGTAGATAAAGGATCGAATTCCGGAATCACGTTTGTCAAAGAAAGCTTAGAGGTCGATTGTCCCTTCACATTGTTGAGGACATTCAGGATTTAGGATTTATTTAAGATGCTATGAGTGGCATCAAGCAACTCAACTTCCGTCAATTCACGTTTTGTACAACGTGAGTTGGGTGAACGAGTTCGTCCTCTTCGCTTCAATAAGCGTCTAATATGAGTGTCATAGTTATCACTGCTACTGCTGCGATGACGACGTCGTCCTACCCTCGTGACCCGGATTTCTTCATCAGATGAGTTGTCACGAAACCGTTTCCTACTACGCTAATAATCACTAGAATCATCACGAAGTCGAGTTCTATCACGACGGTTATAAGGTCGGTCCTACGATTGCGTTCGCTACTGTCTCTTCTTGATCGCCAGTTATTAACGTTTTTATTATAGTTTGGCTTTAAAAAAGAGTGCTTTCGGCTTTGCCTGTATCTGACCAGACTCCCTTCCGCTCCCTCACTCTCATTATCAGAATTACTTATTAAGCGTTTGCGGACTTGCCTGATATCCAGACTCCCTTCCACTCCCTCGCTTTGACGAACTTGGCGTCGCTGCGGAGTCCGCCGTGAGCCGTCGTTACGGTCCACAATTATCGGTTCATCCTCGTTATTGCAGCGACGTCCATAATCGTAAACCGGGGTTACTTTGATCAATATTGAACTTTGAAGGACCACATCTTTTAAATTTGTGGTTGTAAAAAAATACAAAAAAGTCAAGTAATCGGTTTTTTTGTTACTCTTGATTCCTGTAATATTACGTGAAAAAATGTGGCTTGATTTTGAGAAAAAAAATAAAAACTGTCAGATAATAGAATAAAATAGGGGGTATCAAAGTAACCCCATCCTACGTATAACTTTGTATATGTAGGATGGGGTTACTTTGATACCCCCTATTTTATTGCGTAACTACAAAGTAACTTCAATTATAATGCCAATACAATTTATAAAACCAAAATCTGCCAACGGGAAAAATAGATATTGACATTTTTGTCATATGGGGTAACTTTGATCTAATAAAAGTCATCAAATGAGGCGTATAGAATCAAAGGCTGCAAAGTGCCAAGGGGTAAAATTTTAAGGAGCTGAAAAAAACGTTCTATGAGGTTCATAGCAAAGAGGTTCTATATGTTTTGGATTTAACATGTAGAATGATTGATATTTTTATAATTTTTAATTACTTTAGTCAATCTTATGCAATAATAAGATGAAAAAAAAGAGAATTACTAAAATCACTTTGCATCCTTTGATACTAACATTTGCGTTTTGCAGGTTTTGATCCGTTCTGTAAGCACATTGCAGTTTTTGATAGTAACTGACGCCATTTTGTTTTATTAGATTTAGGGATGTGCCAAGAAAGAAAAAAGCGACGCAACGATGAAGAAAATAGAACAATATATTATATTAACAAAACATTTTTACTGTTATTTTATGAATAATATTATAATAAAAACTACTCATATTATAAAAGAGTAGAGTTTATTTGTTTGGTTGAACGTGCTAATCTCGGGAACTACTGAACCGATTTAATTTTTTTTTTTGCGTTGGATAGCGTATTTATTGAGGAAGGCTTATAATGTAACACCACGCTACGACCTAAGGGAGCGGAGCAGTACGGTTTCTACGGGATCGCGGGTGAAACCACGGAGGGAAAGCTAGCGCTAAATCAAAATAAAACTCATTTTTTTAATCATCACCGAAAATTATTATTCCTAATTAAATTACTGTTACAAAATATTTTTTAAACATAATCTTATGATTAAATCAAATTTTTAAATCTTTTTATTTAGCTCCTTTTCTCCGAATTATTTTTTGCCAGTACTTTACCAGTAGGTATTAATATAAAAAATAAAAAAATAGTAGAAGTGGCTTTGATATTTTCTTTAAATTCTTAAATCCGCACTCTCTTCCACATGATGATCACAATAGTTCTCATCATTTTCTTCTTCTTCTATATCTTGTGAAATAGGCGATCTAATAATGTTCAGGTAAAACTCGCATTCTTCATTGGTTTCCCAATTTTCCCCAAAATGTTTTTTCAATAGTGCTTGTACATCCACTAACTTTGCACGTTTCATAGAAGCACCTTGTTGCACGATGGTTGGTCGAATCATATCCGTTTTCATTCCAGATTTGCAAACATTACATGATGTGCATACATCTGAATTAAAATGTGGCTCGCCACGGATGAGAACATTGCCTGGAATCTTAGACCTCTTTAGAATGAACCTTTTGCATTCAGAGATTTTGAAAGGCCATTTTGCCGTCGGTTTGAATACATGTTTTGCGGCTCCCTTGAAGTCCAGCATTTCGATTTCGGTCATATTTATCACGGTGGCATTTGTTTTAATTATTTCAATGTATTCTTCAGGCCGAATTATGACTTCTTTTTTTTTCAATATCTTTTCTATATTTCCAAAAACTCTGTCTGGTGGCATGAATGAATGTCCAGTAATTGGGAATATGATTTCAACTTTCTTCACAGATGGGTTATTGAGTAACCACCGTGACAGCATACACAGCAATATACTGTTTTTATTTTGTCCTCCGCAACCGTCTGCAACTAAACGCACAGTGGTGATTCCTTCTAAATTACTTTTTTGTAAACAATCATACACTGCAGAGGCTATCTGATTAGATGTTTTAGGAAACTCGTTCTCGGTCCAAACGTACGCAAAAGTTGAGTCCTTATTTAATTTGTCTTTCGAAGATCCTTTGACAATCGTAAAATTGTATAAATATATTTGGCGACTATAGTACGCACTTTGGTCGGGTACTCGTGGCAGAGGACTAGTTTTTTCTTGTAGTAGTTTAAAAAACGCTTTCGCTCTAAGCTTGTGCACTCTTGCTTCAATCATTAGGTCTTTTTTCTTTTGATCGTCACGTTCCTTTTTTATTCTCTCATGCAACTCTATGCACTTTGAACATGCATCTGTTCTTGGAGAGCCGAACCCTAAATTAAAGTCTTTATTGAAAACTCCTCGAAAAAATGACAGTTTAACTGTAGATTCAGGATTTTCTTCTATAAACATTCTGTAAAGTTTGTTAATACTTAAGTCACTGTGCAGGTATTTACGCTCATGAGTCGAAGATCGACAGTAATGAGACTCAATGCATTTAAGTTTCATGATGAACTGCCGCACCAAATCCCTATGGCCCCTAAATTTGTTTTCTTTCCGGTTACCTCCTCGGTTTTCTGTACCACATCGTCCCGTATAAAAAAAAAGCTTCATTACAAATTCCACTCTACATCTTTTGATTTGAAGGGAACTCAAGAAGAATTTTTGACAAACACGAACGAATTCATTATTAGAATTTAAAATCCGGTAATGAGTGGTAAAATCTTTTCTTGACCTCTTGTTTTTGCTATGACGTCTCCTTTTAACTTTTTTACATTTGCAGAACTTGAGTATCAGTGCGTCTTGGATTTTTTTTTCATTTGAAGCATAAAAACGTTTATGAAACTTTAAAAGATCGTTCATTGTGATCGTTTCACATAGATATGGTGATTTGGCACCATGCTGGCATTGGACTCGGATCGGTGCGTATTTTGGGGTATATCTGTAAATAAAAGATTATCTGGTTTAGTAAATGGAATTAGTGAAACAAATATACTCGTATAACATGTAGCGTAATTTGCGAGCCTCCTGTGGTGGTGTGGTGGTTGTTATACTCATCAATAAGAACAACTTTTACTATGGGGCCGACCATGTAACCTCGAAAAATAAAACAGAGCTTTTATACATTGTGTCGAGTTACGCCAACAAAAATTTATGAAAAAATTGATTTTTTTTTCAAGTTTTCAGTGTCGGTTCCATAGTAAATCTGTTCATAACGTATGTATAACAGCCACCTTAGAAGATATGCGTTAATTACGTTACTTGTTACATAGGGAGTTACTAGATATTCATATAAATATATCATAGATAAGCACACAAAAATCTACTTATTTAACATTGCAATCACTGAAAACAAAAAACGAAAATCAAATCGGTAGGTATTCAATATACCGATATCCGCCCCACTCAACCGGAATCTAACTCGTATCGCGGTACCCGTACCTCGGATGGATCACTTTGCTTCCAAAAATACAGTGGCCGGCATTAAAATAACATAAAATAATATTACTCTATGAGAATACCAAAGAAATAGCGTACCTATGTTGTCTACCTATACCTACCGTTTTAGATAGAACATTTCGATAAAAGCGAGAGCGCATGGCACATCACTAACCTTGCTCTTTTAGCTAAGTTCCTCTTCCATTTTTCTGGCTCTCGAACCCTTTTTCGTCCTTTTCCAACATTTGCAAGTTGCACAAGAGACTCCATATTCACTATTTTACGACAAATTAAGCAATAAAACGTGTTATTTTAACTACAATCGCTAAAATAAAAACCGCTGTTGCTAACGTGATTGCATAGAAATCGCCATCTTGCTTTTCCAAATTCAAGCTCTCTGATTGGTTGTTTTGTGACATTGTCGTTTTTGATTCTAACATGGTGGTGTTTTGCAGCCTTTGATCCCAAAGCTAATTTTTAAACAGGTTTTTGGTGGACTTTTGCTGTGTTTGTTACTGAATTTTAAAACTGAATAGATTCAACATAACATTTTCTAGATGGCGCTATACTCAGTTAATATTTGAGTAGTTTGGACTTTTGCAGCTTTTGATCCTATACGCCTCAAATAATGAACATTTCTGTATTAAAAATGTTGGTAACACAATTGGACCGAGTTGTGCCAAAATGTTCCACCCCACAATGAACACATTTTTGAGTTATTTCAACATTCAGACGAAGTTTTTCCATTTAAACATTCCTATTTTGTTACATATGAAGGTATCAATACTTGGAATATTGAATATGGTTTCTAATAGTATGTTTTACAATAAACAGCCGCTCTATCGTGAAAAGGCAAAATACTGTATTTCTAAAAAAACGATTTTGAGAAAAGAGGGATAAAAGTTCTGAAACAGTTTTTCGCCTTTAACATTACATTAAATAGACGAAATTATATGAAATTGGTATCATTGTGTAGGTATTTTTATTGTGGTTACAGTCATGTATAAAATGTTGGTATGAAATTTACGATTTTTAAAGGAAACGGAGAAAATTGTTTTGGTTTGACAGAGCAACAAAAGTTTTATTCACATCATTTAAGGTAATACAATGTATTGTATAATACAGTCTTTTACCTTTGCAGTCATGAGCAATTATAACACAAGGCATATCAATTTACTATGCAATACATTCATTTGCCTTTTTAAGTAGTTTTAAATATTGTTTGAAATAAAAAATAAATAATTCATATTTTTTTAAAAATTTGTTGTTTATTAAACCTTTTGATCTAATTACTGATCTTTATACCATAAAATCAACCAAATACTTTTTTCAACAACAGAAAAGTGTCTCCAACACATGTTTTTAAAATAAAACAGAAAACGCATTCCTTCATTAAGTCATAACTTTTTTTTAAATCAGTCTTTTATCAAATAATGTTGAGATCGACGTAAAACATAAACTACAGCTTCTTAAAATAAAATTAAAACGTATACGTTTAACAACAAGTTAGTTAAATGGACAAAAAATGACATTATCTCTTAAACAAAAGTTATCATTATAACAATAGACATTAATAAATAACTAATAAAAGTTTTCTGTAAAAACTAAATTAAATTAGTCTTAATTTGTAGGCTTTGTAAAAGGAGTTCTTATAAAAATTAAATATTATTATCAAACTCCTCAGAAAGATCGGCAGCCTCACTTACTACAAGCTTTTCATAGAATTCACGTCTAGTTCTTGGCATTGTTTGACATAATGCCATTAGATCAGCTTTTTTCAGTGCGTTGATCCCTCTTGCTGATTCTTCCTTGGGTAAACCGTCTATTAGATTCCTTTTATCCTTTAACATTTTTTTTAGATCGACTTCAACCTTTTTTTTTCAAGAAATTAATTTCCTTAAATTCACCTTCATAACTATTTTTGACAAACATAGATAATTTTCCTCGCCTGAATTCGACTATTTTTAATTTGTGCAAATTATATCCTTTGGGATATGTTGCTTTGGAATCATTGTCGAAACATATCATATCTTAGTGAGTTACTAACTCAACTTGTAGGTTTTCCTAGCAGATTTTATGGTTGCCACAAAATCATTTAAATCATATAGCTCACCAGCAGAAGTCAGTTTTTTAGTAATCGCGGCATGAACAGCATCTGCAGCCATATAAGTATGTCCTACTTCAAAATATTCAAGGGTCAATTTCTCTGCTTCAGTCTTATCATCATTAACTGCTCTTACCAAAGCTGACATAAGGGTTTTATTTTTGTTCTGTGCATTGCAGTTGTCGAGAAAGAAGTACACATTTTTGTTGTCCCTGTTAAATTTTCTAAGGACGTAGACATAAGTACTGGCTATGTTATAGGCCTTTCTACCACTCTCTCCCTCATGCCAAATGACACAAGTAGCGTCCTTGTCTTTTCCCGGAGGTACAAAAGACTCATTAAAAAGAATGAGCTTCCTTGAAAAGAAATAATCTTTTGAATTCAGCAAAGGCATACAAATAACTTTTTGCATATCGACAGTATAAACAAATTCGTTACCTTCGGAATTCTTACATTTTTCTTCAACAGCCTTCAAATCTTTTCTGCTATTTCTCTTATTTTCCAAGTGATTGGCTAAATCTTGACATAAGTCACAGTTGCAAGGTAATGGGCGATTTTTGTGTTCCATTTCATGGTGCCTACATTTAGTACAAATGTTTTGAGGCATTTCAGCAGTGAGTCCAGCTGCAAGCCTTCAGCTCCTTTTCAGTACAGTGTTCTTTAAATTGATTATACATTAATGTAAAGTTTACACCAGGGGGTAAATATTTCCTGTTTGGGGCGTGTTGCAAATTGTAATGTGACTGAACGGGTTTGTATTTCATGATAAAGTCCGTAATTTCAGATTCATAAGCTGGGGGGAATGAGTTTGCTGGTGTTTTTTTACCTCTCATATCAGGAGCAGCACTGATTTTTGGGTGTTTGTTATTAGTTAAGTGATTGCTTTTCAATACTGACTGCACGGCTTCATCATTTTTGTAGCCTAAAGTTCCTAAAAAAAACTTTTTACAAACTTTGATGTTTTCAATTGTCCACAATAGGGTATTATATCTTCTGCTAGCATTCCTACATACTTGAAGGGTAGGTTTTTTATAAGGAACTTTTTAAAAAGAAAATTTCATAAGGAACCAAGTCTGTATAAACTTTCGAGCCAAACTCTTCTGTCATACACTCATCTAGCTGAGTTTCACTTAGAGACATTATTGGACTTATGTTTCTGGAACTCTGCTCCGATGGTAAGTAATTATAAACATCTTGAATAACACTTGAGGGGCCAGCAGTCATTTCTTTATCCACATTTGAAGCTATAATCGACGATGAACTTGTATTATGATATTGTTTATTCTTTAAAGAGAGATTAATTAGTAACTTGCTTCGAAAATCACTCATTTTATGCAAAAAACACGCGCGAATAGCAATACACCGGCACCTGTTAAAGCGAACTGATACAAATCAAAATAAACCGATCACGCGGTGCGTGTGTCGCAGCGGCACTGCTCTAACATCAGTGCGAGAGCTAAGAGCGAGAGAGATAGCAATATAATACGTTAGATGCGCGCCTGGCCAGCGGAATATGGCAGAACACTATATTTTTTTGTACAGGCATTGTTGTTAAGGCAAATCACGGTATAAGGCTATACAGTCTTTTACATTGCTTAAGGTTGTTTTTTTTTTAAATACATGCTTTTAAAATGTCTTATATCTTAATAAATAAACGTCGTATCGTAAAAATCAAGATGTTGCGCTATAGTAGACCTTAAGCTGAGCAAAATAAGCGTTATTAAGGAAAAACACTGTATTCTTGAATACAGTCTTTTGCCTTTTCACGTCAGCCTGCTACTTTTTAAGATATTGAGAGAAATATCGTCTGGATCATTTCAGCAAAAAAGAAAATGCTTTTGGAATTTTATGCGTGGTTTTTCGTGTATTTCGTAAACCAATTCCTCTCAAGCCTGAAAATTGTGAACTTATTGTAATGGCCTGTCTTTACATGCATAACTTTTTAAGAAGGAATAAACAATCTAGAGCCTTGTATACGCCCCCGATGACTTTTGATTTTGAAGATAGTGAACATAATGTCATAGAAGGTGCTTGGCGTAGGGAGTATACAGTTGAAGGAACTTCAATGTTGGAATTGGAAAGGCGACCTAGAAATTCAGCACGTACTGCTACAATCATAAGGGATCAATTTGGTGAACGAAAGAGAGATCATGAGCGAAAGAGGAAGCCCGCGTGTACCCGCCGGCACACCGGTGTGCCGGCGGGTGGGTACACGCGGTTTAAATCTCTATTATTATTTTAACGCAAGGTCGTTTTTCCTGTAGCAAGGTTTACACGCTCGGGGAGAGATATTGTTGTTCGTCTACCATAGACTCCGACCAAAAATATAATTTGGAAGTATTGAAAAAATAATGTCAAACAGACGCTTCGAAATTCAATGGCCGCGAGTGAGTGCTCCATACATTTCAAGTAAAAAAAGTGTGTTTTTAGTGTGAAATTCTACGGTAAGTGTACAAATATTTACTTCTAAATAGTTATTACATCGTTTTATATAATATTGGCAAGAAAAAACAGTATAATTATAGTTTTTCGTTCAAAAGAAAGTTACGAGTAAATGTCGTAGTTCGCGCAGCCATTATTTATGATGAATTTTGATTCTCCTTGTGTGTAATCAACGATATGTTGATAAATATTCGTTTATAAGTAGTTATTACACAGTTTTACTCAATATTTTACGAAAATACGTCATAATTAGACCTAATTTGGCAAAGAAATGTACCGTGAGAAAACCGTTACTTTTTTCTTTTGTTCTCAAGAATTACTATTTTTGGTTGTAATCGTCGATAAGTAGATGAATATTCATTTATAAGTAGGTACATAATACATCTTTGTAGATAATATGTGCACGAAATAACATCACAAATATACTATTTTTGATCGTTGGAATAGC
>NDFZ01002131.1:0-16610 GCA_002192655.3 Mamestra configurata | reverse complement strand
CCTTTTCCAGTTTCCGAGCAAAGTTTTCCGAACGAATTATACATTTTTACCATTATATTTTAATACCACAGACTTATTACAGGATTGTAATCTATTTATAATCTTCAAAACAAGCTCAGTAGATTTGGAGATGTTGGGCGGGAAATGGTAAATTTTCATCTATTTTCTTGTCTAAATTATCTAATAAATATATTGTGAAAACAATAAGCCATTTCATTTCATATATCGCACTGCACAGTTTGAAACTTAATAAAGAAAACTATTAACCATTCCGTTTTTCATTCGGAAGTACAGAGCCCTAAAAATCGGCGGCACATATCAAAAAAAGTATAGACACTTAAATGTAGTCACACATATGTACATTATCATAATGTGTTCGACGTATAAATTATAGCGGTGAATAGAAGCGATATTATTGCGTTCCAGTTATGGCTGTATAAAGCCGGGATGGGAGAAACGAGGCATCTTAATAACACAGTTACCGGCGTGAATGTGGCCGTAATAAATCTCAAATTCAGGATGTGATGTCTCGATGGGCCTTTCATTTGATTTGTATACCTAACGTCGATTTCCGGTGGGGAATAGACAACTGAATGATGTGCTCTGTATATTCGTAGGTATTTGAAATGACGGATTGTTGTTGTAGGTTCGGGTCTTGAAGTATTTCCTTCAGGAAGTTCTCAGTTACAATCAACCATTAAGCATAGAAATCATTAATGTTTATAATTTCAGCGGAAAGACGTCCATTGCTACTACAGTTTTTTTTTTTTTTTAATTTAATATGGGTTTGCTCTTAACTCTAGTCTAGGTCATAGATGACAGAGACAAAGTCGACGATGGAGCGAGCTTACCCAGAAGAAGCCTGTTCACTCTAATTTTGAAGAGATTTTAGTTTAAACATAGTTGGCAAAATATAGATTTTCCATATTCTTCTGCCAATGCTTTCGGCTAATACAGGCGTCATAGTCTCTCGTAAACTGAAATCAAAAGCACGTTCAGCATTAATGCAAACAGAAATGTGTCGCAGAAGATTTTCAAGCCATTATGCAGTTAAAAGCACTTGAAATAACAACTGCGTTTCATTCGTGTTTCTTTCATTCTATGTAAAGATTGTTTTTACTGAAATAATAAAGCTTTGTTTCTATTTCTATTAAGAAGGGAACATTGTTAACTTGTTTGTGTAAAAGGTAATCTCTGGATACTAAGGGTTTTTTATTAAGGATAGGGAATCATCAAATTACTTCTTCCGCTCTGAGTGGACCGGAAGGGCGTGTCAGACTCTTACTGACGGAAACCCATCCGTGTTCCTTCTAAAGCCCTTTGCGTTCCAGGGCCGCGGTGACTCTTTCGAACAAATTCTGCAACCCTGGGGATACTAAGGGCCTAGCAGAATGTTTTTGTCATATAGTAACGTAACGTTAAATTTTACTATGATTATAATACTCGTTTCGCACATAATATTTATTTGAATTGGGTAATATATTCAATTATTTTTTTTGTAAGATACAAATTGTGTACGTCGCATGAAATTAAACCAAAATACCATGGGCTTGTAGTTTTTTATATTCAAAATGCGATAACGTTACCTAATATTCGTCAAAACATTCGCGCGGGCTTAGCGCGAATGTTTTGATTTTGAGTTGAGTTTTAATCTGATTAAACTGATAGAAACCTGGTACATAATTTATCGATGAGTGTCATAGACTAGGAGCTTTATATAAGGTCCTATTAAAATAGATGGACAAACTTTTAGAAATCATTCAGACCACCAAAATAAGGACAATGGGAAACATAATAACAAGAAAATCGCATTAGAAACTTACAAAAAAAAATACAGCTAACGAAAATACATTAAAAATGTTGTTTACCCAATGCATAAACACATCCATGCCTTTTTTATCTCATAATACTGATACAACAAATATGCAGGCGCACGTGACCACGTCAAGTACCTACCCTTATTGGATGTGTTTATTCTAGTGCCGAAAAATGTATTATTTTAGGTCAAAATAAAATCACTTTAATCTTTATGTTTTTGCTTGGATATCTTTGGTTAGACGTACTGAATGCTGTGTAAAAATATGTCCACCTATTTGAATGGGACCTGATATAAGAAGTCATGGAAAATCTAGGAAGGAATCGACGTAGTTATCAAAATATGAAGTAATTAAATAGTTCCAAAAATGTGAAGCAAATTGTTTGAAACAACATCGTGTATTAATTCGTCCCCAAAAATGAAGAAAAATCTACTTGTGTAAATGTTTAAATCTAAAAAATACACAAACATTTTAATGTTTGTCAAAGGGACAATTGTATTGTGTCCAATCTGTTAATTCGCCGCCACAGTGTGAAGAGGACATTTCGTTTTATAAATCAGCTAACAAAATTCGTTTCACAATTTTTCAGTCGTGTATTTTTTTCAAACTTTTTTAGTACCGTGCGCTCGTTTCAATGTGAATTTTGCTCAGCTTTCAAAGTTTAACACTTTATACATAGGTATAAAAGACTAGCGGACGTCACACGATTTCACCCGCGTAGTTCCCGTTCCCGTGGGAGTACGGGGATAAAATATAGCCTATGTTACTCACTGATAATGTAGCTATCCATTGCTGAAAGAATTTTTCAAATCGGTTAAATATTATATTATATATAATATTCGGCTCTTTATAATATTAATATAGATAGAGGAATATTCTATTTTTGTGGATTTTTTTTGGAAACAGTTCAAACAAATTGCTTTTCTTAATAAATCGTCAACAGAAGAATTAATAAAACTTTTCCCAGAGCATAGCTCTCAAAGTCGCCTTTCATAACTACGAGAGCCGTCATAATCTGTCGCTAATCTCTCTCTATAAAATCTGTCGACGACACTTTTAACTGATCAAATTGAAAATATCGCGAATTCGGAAATATCGTGGTTTCGGATGACGGATCGTTATTTATATATCATTTATATAGTTCGTTCGAATTGACCTCTCAAAATGGTGGACCTCGTACAAAAGGTTATCCGGGATCGATTCCATGAATGTTGACTCGCGAGCGAGCGTAAGCCACTCACAGTGAATAGTGTGTATCTAACCAGAGGAATAAACCAAAAAGACGGTAGTTATAAATTAGAACTAGCATTTTAATCTTTCGGTCTGTTTAATTTGATTCCATACTATTTTATAATTTACTGCTGAAGAAAGACAATAGTGTCCTCTCCTCAAAATCTTTCGTATTTTCTAGAAAGCTGTGCGATTCTTAGTCGTTCATCACTTATTACTGAACAATTTTATCTCAACCTATTCGAAACATTACGATTTTTTCTCAGAAATCATCTAAATCAAGTATTATTTTTGTCCTACTATGGGTACCAAAGTAGCATTTGTCCGTAGGATTAAGATCGGGACAAACTTAATGCGAATATCTTGCCGTTAACATATCACAGCTACCTACTTATATTGAGCCGAATAAAAGTTGATCTATTTACCCAGACAAACACCAAAGTGGTCTGGTCAGGTTAAGCCTCCATCACTTTTTATTTCCTTAATGATTCGCACTGCCTTCGTAGCGGAAAAAGCTTTGCCAATAATCTTAGTAATAGTATTTAAGCTTTTAGTCTGATTTTTCCTTGAACAGATTATTTACTATTAAGCTGGCGAGTCAAAAGTTCGGAGTGTAGTGTGAATGTTGCAATTCCACAATCATGGTTTCTCGGTATTCGGCCAGCATTGATGTCGAAACGTATTAAATAATATTAAATATATTAATTAGTTTCAGAGAATTAAGGGCTTTCTGTCGATTACAAAATACGCTGTATGTGAGGAGTTTAGTCGAACTGAAGTAAATTAGCGATTAGTATTCAACTCAGTCTGTCTGCCGCGGGTTGGTATGGTGAAAATTTAATCAGTTCCGAACTTGACGGTACCTTTACTTTGATTTACTTACATGTTTCTGGGATTTTGCGGTAAGCGAAGCCTTGATTTATAATGTATCAAGAGCTAAGATTGTTGGTAATCTTCATATTTCTATCTGACTCGTTAACGAAGTTATAAGAGCTCAACTATTTCAAGATAATTTGATAGAAACGGGTGACGGGAAACATAATTATATTACGTGTTAACAACAATACAAATCACTAGAGATACTTTATTGGCACACGACATGTTCGCTTCCACGCGACGCCAATACATGATATATTGGATTTCTAATCACAGCGCCTAATCAAATAATGGACCTTTGTTTGTTTAAAACATTAACAGCTCCAGCTTTGTCCGCTAATCGAATCAAGGGTTTAACGTGTTCGGGCGTAAAATGTAGATTTATAGCCAATTTCCATTTCAAGTTTTAACTGGGCGACGTTAAATTTGAGGATAGGTACGTCCGGACTGTCGGGTTGTCGGCTCGAGTCCTCGTCCGCACTTAGAATCGTTCTAACTTCGGATATTTGGACAAAGCGAGTTTCGTAAACTGAGCGAATACGCCGTCCACTTTATGGGACAGCTCTTCGGGAAGTTTGCGACACTACTCGACCCTTGTTTTCCTTTTCCTGCTACGTTATGAGGTACAAACGTGAAATTGAAAACTAGAAGCTTCGAATTCTATAATCTGGAATAGCTCTTTGTAAACTTAACGAAGCAAGATAAAACACTTACATTTCCCGACAACATTCTCAATAATGAAGCTTGGAATAGACACTTCTTTTTGTCACGTTCGGTCTAAGTATTAAATAGAGCAACCGTGCAGTTTCCTTATCTAGCCACTTTTAATATAATAACCACTAGAGCTAGCTGTGTAATAAAAGTATAAGTAGTGAAATATTTGCAGCCATATTGGAAAAACGAAGCCGAGAATTCTTTCCCGCAAATATTTCGTATCTTGTGCAAGACGCGTGAAAAATGTTAATGAGCAAAATGCAGAGCTTGGGAGAATCTACGGATTTTTTCTATGGATGTGCGCTAGTGGAAAATTAACACCTCATTATTTATGCGGCCGTAAATAAGTAAATAGTTCGGCTACATCATTGACTTTGTCACTCTGCTTGTAGTAAGTTTAATAATCAATACAAGTTGGGAATATGTGAGTCGCATTCGCGCAAAAAGACCATCACTCAGCATAATGCTGGGACTCGTGTGCGAGACAGAGCCACAGCGCTAGTTTTCAGCGACAGCCAGCGTTGTCAGAATGAGGTCAATCGGAGCAGCATAAAAAATAATTAAAACAAAATAAGTATGGGTGAAAATTTAATAAAATAGGACTAGGCACAAGACGAGAAGTAGGAAAAAATCTAAGCACATCATAACCACATATTAAAAAAAAAGTAACTGTTGATGGTGACTTGAAGGTGTAATTCATGAGGAATGTTTGTTGTTTCTCTCATTAAGATTCTGTGTAAAATGGCTGAAATATAACGAATAATTGTTGAAGATGGTGATGTTGCCGACTAAGAGCTATAATTATACTCTGCTTACCCGTGCCAAGCAGATCAATTGTATTCCATATAAAGAGGTAACCAATGTACAGACTACAAAGCACGGCTCACAAAGCAAATCATAGCTTATCTTTTTGCTTATATACCCTGAGAATTTATGGTTTACGTAATGGGAAGACGCGGCTCTTCCTTAGCTTAAGTTTTATTTAGTTTTACCTTCATAGATTGCACGAGTAAGCAATTATTCTCTCTCGGCCTGGCGTTTTCCCATCTAAGTATGAATCGGCTCTAGTATTAACCAGATGCCACTAAGTTTCATATTTCAAGAGAAGGAAAGCCGAATGGAACTTTGTAAGCTGTTGTCAGACAGGCCTGCGGACGGCGAGCGCTGGGTGGCTTGCTGTGCGACATCACAGTGCGCCATCGACCCACATCGCACCCGACATCGCATCGATGGCGCACTGTGTTCCACGCGCGCCTCAAAGAGATGTCAGCATAGGAGACGAGGCTCGCGAGGGCCAGAGCCTGCCAGGGTGGCGGAATTTATTCGAAAGAGTCACCGCAGCCTTGGAACGCAAAGGGCTTTAGAAGGAACACGGATGGGTTTAAGTCAGTAAGAGTCTGACACGCCCTTCCACTCCACCCAGAGCGGAAGAAGTCATTTGAAGGATGTGTATCCTCAAAAAAAGAAAAAAGCTGATGTCGGAACTCAAATATTGAACAGACACAAAAATGTCCTATGGCTCAGTGCACGGGTTGAAATATATAAATAAAAATCGAGCTGCTGGGTTATTAATGAAATGGAACGCTCGAGGACGAACGATCAAACAAATAAAAACAACCAAAGATAGTAATAACGCGATGTACCTATTTTTTCATCAGCCATCTGTTTGCGTAACCTGAAAAGTTGACCTATTTTTAATCAGCATTTTGTTAATCAAGTAATTAATCAACTGTTTTTCTCTAGGGTGGAATGTTTTGGTTGCATAGCGACCCAGTTGAATGTTATGTAAAATGGTTATATTAGTTCACGAGAAGCCAACTTCCCTGTAAACTACGGAGTTAATTAAGAACATATTCTTCAGAGTATTTATAAATCGGCAAGAAACACCTAGTTTAATTTAGTAAAACACATTTTAATATAAGAATAGCATATTTATTACGTGAAGTAGTGTACAATACATTATGGCACTTCGTTGCGCATTATTATTACATATTAAATTCCTTAACTAAATGCTTATAAATATGAAAAACAACGTACAAAATACTGGTTACACTGACACGGAATCTCCATTTGAACGAACAACATGTA
The DNA here is from genome assembly GCA_002192655.3 of Mamestra configurata. Taxonomy (NCBI): domain Eukaryota; kingdom Metazoa; phylum Arthropoda; class Insecta; order Lepidoptera; family Noctuidae; genus Mamestra; species Mamestra configurata. The sequence goes on along the minus strand of NDFZ01002131.1, from coordinate 9,885 downwards.
TACGCTAGTAATCCTTCGAGGGGTGCTGGTGTACCCCCAAACAACAAAGACGGTATTAAGTCCTACCTCCTTTATAATAGGGGGAAACCGCCCGTCTAGCTATTTCAACAATAATGAAAATTTTCCTAGAGAAAACTCCCGAAGACCCAAGACTTCACACCAATGCATGGTGGTAACGATGAGATATTAAATATTTTACTCTCTGAAGTGCTCCCGTAGCCTTTGAAGTATTTTAAAATGAGCAGTTGGCAGTCGTTACAGCTATCGTTCCTCAAGGGTCGAGGCATTGCCTTGCGAGCTGGTCACTTTCAAAGAGTTCCCATCGCGGGTGGAATTTTCATAGAGAAAACTGCCCTAATACCCAGGACCCCAATGCATGTGGCGGTAACGATGAGGGGTGGTTTCTTTTAGCCGTAGCCCCTGAAGTGGTTTCGATCGGTCAGTCGGCAGGCGTTGCAGCAATACTTTCTGAAGGGGGGCACGAGGCAGTGTCTTGCTAGCTGGTCACTGTCAAAGAGTTCACAGTACTGCGTGGTGTCTGCAGAGGGACAGACGGGGCGGGACCGGGAGCCACAATGTCGCACGCGACAGCGCCGGTGACGCTCGCGTGGTCGAGGGCCGCAGAGCAACTCGTCTGATGCAGGACAGACCAGCGGACGGCGGGAGATGCCGCGGCCGCATGTTGTTGAACACTGCAAAGAAAGCGAATTTTTTTGGGTTTTGGTCCACATCCAGGTTGCTAAGTCCCTCTCAAGAGAGATCTCTTAAGATAGACCTAGTAAGCAAGGGAGTTAATAGCTGTAGAACCAGCTATACTTTGGCCATAGTCTCACCTTTATGATTGTATCGCCATAGGGAGACACAAGGATAACAGAACCCTTAAGCCTGCCATCTCCTGAAGCCTGTAGTAGGTGAGCATCCAAAGACTAACCCACAACAGGCTTCAGAAGACTTCAGTAGTCTAAATTATGTCGATTTTACTAAAAGACAACCTAAACTTTGATTCCAAAGCTACAGTAACCAAATATGGAACATTGATCTTTACCATATTCATAAAACACTCTCTAATCAACTCGCTAACCGCCAATTAGCTGCGGCTGAAACAGTTCAGCGAACTAGTAAATCGAACCAATTTGCAACTAAATCTCGACTACATTCGTACGAAATATTATAACGTTTCTAGCTAACTGGGCCACATCACGGAGCACAGCCGTGCTTTTTACAAGCGTCGATTTCACACGTTCGATATATGCTGTGGATATGTGAAAATTATCCTTTTCACGACGTTTTTAGCTTGAAAGCCTCTTTGTGTAAAATACACCCAGACTATACCAACTAGGCCACTCATGGCTTCATGACTTTTTCATGAAGGTTCCATTTACATTTATATACGGGCACCTCTACATGTTTACGGTTGGTTACGCTCGGGCCTTATGTAGATAGGTAACAACATACATATTTACGTAGCAAAAAATCCGGAATTGGTTCGTCTTCTCATTTTTAGAGGATAGGTACACGTACTATATTAGTACTGCTTTAATCTTTGGAGGCTTTTACCCGCAACCAGAGAGAATATTTGATGGCCGCACCGCAGTGGTTTGTAGTTGCTTTGTTGTCGGCTGTCGTACAAATTATGTAGGTACTGTATACGAGTTTGTCGTTACAGAATAGCTTGATGTCGGTTTTAATTAGTTTGTTTTTGGTTCTAAGGTAAAGTCATACATATTAATTATTATTAGAGCGCAGAATCTGACTGAGATACGACCTGACGAAGTTCAGATTATCAAGAATAGAGACCAGACATTTCAACAGCTGCACATAATTGCTAAATTAAATTTTGCTCAGTTCTTGACTATAAAAGACAAGTAATAGCTAGGTAAGTGTATGTTACCTGTGTCCACGGCATCTCTCTCCAGTACACAGGACAGGGCAGACGGTTGCAGGGCTGCCGTGTGTCCGGCTTTCGTGATGTACAAAGTGCTGGAGACACGCTGTTCTTGATCAGTTCTCGTCTTGATGATGTACTGCAAGAATGACAGTTTATGTGAAGGGAAGAGTACGTATATGCTCAACAATAGCCCCTTTGAGAGACTCGATCTGTGACCCACTGCGATGTCTTGCGTTGGACTCGTATTTACCTCTCAGCCACAGTGCTGTCGTCTGCATATCCAAAGGTATTGAGCTTTAGTCGATCATTAATGTGCAGCAAGAACAATGTTGCCGAGAATACCGACCCCTGAGGGACCCCGGCATTAATATCCAACTGACCGGACGAGTAGCCATCGATAACCACTCGGATGGATCTCTCAGGAGTCTATCTAAGGTATTTAATATGCATGATGGCATTCAATCTAGGAAAGGAAACAAGGCTAGACTAAATAATTGCAGACTATATTCGGTTTTGAATGCAAGATTTTGCGTTTAACCATTGTAGTATCACACCAAGAACTCAACACTTCAAATTCTTTACGCAAAATCTTTGATCCTTTAGCTGTAGCCTTTCTAATATTTCCTGCTCATGAAGTTACGGCACATGTCAGTTACTCACGGTTTCATAAAAAAAAATCGTTCCTTTCGTCGAGTTACCTACGCAAACACAAATGTATGGTGCGTTAGATTTTTTTCACGACTTCAGAGTCGCTTCTCTCATAATATTGAGTATCTACTATGACCCCCTTTCAAGTTGTGCGTTGTATCTATTACTCCCGTTATATTGAGGTTGGTGGTGCACTGGTTGTCTTTTCATACTGACCTGACGTTAAGCGGCACACAGAACAGCTGCCTCTCCTGCATGCCCATGTCTCCACAGGTGGCGCTGCACTCCTCCCAGTCACCGCTCGCCCACGTGAACTCACAACTGTGTGATCAAACAAGTATTAAGGTTATGTTGGTACAGTGGTTGGGCTAGTTGACGAGACAAGACGTAATGACGTCATAAAGGTTTTTGTTATGAAATATATTCAGGGCTTTGTAGGTTTAGCATGGCATATTCCAATTAAATTCTTGTGAGATCGCAATTTGTCCACTACAGTATACTGTGCAGCTAAACAGTTACTGGGTTAATGATTATACTTTAAACGTAAACAACGTGTAACAGAATAAACGCAATACCTGAACAGTGTCATTGTACTCATCATTATGAACAACTTTTACTATGGGGCCAAAACCGAAATGTTCCATATGAAAGAAATGTCGGATATAAACTAGTTTAAAATTACATGGAAGTAATGGTACAATGGTATTCATTCTATGTGATGCAATAGTTCTATGAGGAACTAGCTACATGGAACTACTAGAAAAAAAGGAAAATATATACATTTATATGCGCATAACTCGACAAAATGTTCTGAACAGCTTTTTTTTCGCGTTTTCACGGTTCGTCCCATAGTAAAAGTTGTTCATAATTATGAGTACAATGACCCCTTTACGGGTATTGCGTTTATTCTGTTACACTTTCTTTTTATATTATACAGAGACCATTGAATAAATTTCAAGAGCCTTAATTTAATATCGTTACCTGTAAAATTGACTGAAAGCATCAGGGGTAATGTTTTTAGTCAATTTTACAGGTGAGTATTAATTCGGAAAACAGGAAAACACAAAAGACTGAACGCGCCCGTCTACCTGGTTTAAATCACAAATTGACGATAGTGAAAAAGTTGTGGAAGAGCAAATAGGATTTATGAATATTTAACGAAATGACCTTTTTGGGGAATATTTGTTAACAGTTATTAATTTAGGATCGGGTCGGCAGCCACAATTAAATATTGAGTTGGGATAGATCGATGGATTCGATGTCATTACGCAAGTTGATGAAATGAAATCTGTGCACAGAAGGATAATTCTATAGAAATAAAATTACCATGATGATTCTGAAAGCATCAAAGGCTTTTTTTTAAGGATGGGAAATCATCAAATGACTTATTCCGCTCTGGGTGGAGCGGAAGGGCGTGTCAGACTCTTACTGACTAAAACCCATACGTGATCCTTCTAAAGCCCTTTGGGCCGCGGTGACTCTTTCCAACAAATTCCGCAACAAGCATCAAAGGCTAGCATTAAATATTGCTGAAAAAAATATCTGGCAAGTTGACTGTCCTTATTGTTGGTGTCCAATATTCACGCATCGGCTTTGTAAATAATGAATTTTAAGAAACAGATGACACCGGGACGCTGCACAAAAACTTCGTATCTCGGGTTGGATAGAAATGGTGACCTTTTCATAACTAAATGAAACTAAATAAAATTTTCATAACTGCTGGGTAGGTACCATCCGCACTTGGTCGATATCCCGACTAGTCGTACATGGCGCTTCTCCTCCACATTTATTATGCGCACAGCCGAAGTGTGGAACTCTCTGCCAGCGTCTGTGTTCCCTTCCACATATAACCCGTCTTTCTTCAAAGCCATAGTGATCAGGCATCTTCTGGGCACGCTCGCGCCATCATAGACCTCCATCAGGCGTGATCGAGGTCAAGAGCAAGAACATTTCTCAATAAAAAATAAATAAAGTAATAGCTGTATTCATGCGCTGTAGTGGCATTTACTTGCGACTTTGCAGCGGCGCCACATACAAACTAGAGATTGACGTCACACAAATCTTGCATCGCGATATCAAAGTTTTCGCGATTTCAATATTTACAACATTGGATAGTTGCCCACCAGACAATACCCATCTGGTCGGAGAATCGCGGAATGCGGGTCTTTACACCCTGTTCTACATACCTCTATACTTTTCTCACTTCTAGGTATGAGGAGTGAACCTTATTTACCATCAATTGAATATACAGCCTACAATACGACTCAAGCTGAATTTTTGATAGGGGTGGCATGAGGGTGGCACTTATGGAAATTATTCAGGCCGACCACCCGACTTTATGACGTTGTGGCGTGCTGCACCGGGTGCACTGCATTAATCGGCTGCCTCGTTACATTCCGGTTATTGCTCAGTCAATACGGAAATGTAGACATTTGTTTGTGTTTCATTTGAAAGTTGCACGCAATCTGTAGATCAAACTTTGTAGTATTATCTCCTGTAAATTTATTGTCCTAAAATGATTGTTTCTGTGCTGTATTGAAAATATGATGAACTTCCAAATAAAGAATATTGAAAAAAAAAAACAATGAAAATCTATTTCATTGTTTTTTTTTTTCAATATTCTTTTCCAGTGTAGTGTTATACCTACATAAGGAACTCTTGTCAATTTCATGGACCTGGGATGTAATGTTAGTTGAATCTCGATTTCCACCGAGAAGAATGCAGTGTTCTAGTTTAAAAAGAATTCATAGAGGACGGAACACCACGCTGCGCTCCAAAACAGGTATCATTGACGTGGGCAAAAAAGCTGCCAGGCTGAAATGGGACTGGGTGGGTCACACCGGCCGCATGCATAGTGACCGATGGGCAAAAGTCTCCACGCAATGGGTGCCAGACATAGAAATTTCAAAAACAGGTGCCAGAGGATAGACTGCGTCGCCGAGGTCGGCCTAGGAATCGGTGGCGAGATGATCTGGATGCACACCGCGAAGGCTCGTTCGAGGTGGCAAGAAAAGAGTGTCTGGAAGAATATGGGGGAGGCCTTAACCCAGCAGTGGGACACTATAGGCTAACACGAAAAAAAATAACTCAAGTATTTTTGTTAGTGAAGAAACAAACTTCGTTAACAGGAGGAATATCATGCTTTGTTCTTCTTAATCCAATGCTAGTATACCTGTGTGTATTACAAGCTTCGAACATGACGGGCGCGCACTTGTGGTCGCGCAGGCAGCGCGGACGCACCACGCGCACGCCGCCGCCACATGACGACGAACATGGGCCGCGTTCTGTCGTCCATCTGACACATACAGAAGAACAACTTAAGGTTTAACAAGTTGGGTAGGCACGCTTGCACCCGCCAGAGTTATGGTATAAACTCCGAGTTAGTTGCTAATATGGGCTAATTATGAATGAAATATTTGGCAGTAACCTCGTGTGCAGCAACTGACTCTCAGTTTTTGGCGCAAGTGGGTTATTAGATTTCTTTTTCATTCAGGAATACTCTTTGACACCACTTCCGCGATTCAGAGGATTGCCGCGAGTCTACCCTGCTATCGTTGGGTAATTTCCAAGAGACGATTACATTTTAGCCAGCGTATCACCGCGTGACCGCAACAACTCGTCACGAGTCGCCACCGGTCTCCGCATCTCCACAAGAAATTATTGCACATTTGATTTGTTGTAAAGTTTTGAGAAGAGTGCGCTGCGAATACGTCGTGTCTCACGAAGAACTCAGCCTTTCGTTGACGTTTTTCTCGTCGTTTGTCACTTGTCGAATCCCCGCTAAAATATCACCGTGTAGAGACACGTTCATAGAGTTGTTATAGAATGAAGTGACGGGACGGTAATTTTGCCGTGACACACACACTTGCTCGTGAAGTTGGCGCCTTTGTGTCAGCAAGACACAAATAGCATACCTTTACTGTCACGGGAGGGCGTTTCGAAATTATTATGGGTTTATATTTTGTATCCTATTTTTTTTTAAGGATGGGTAATCATCAAGTGACTTCTTCGCTCTAGGTGGAGCGGAAGGATGTGTCAGACTCTTACTGATATACATATTTTGTATCCTACGGTTCTTTTTTATCATTACTACTTTATATTTTATGTAACAAGCAATAAATAGCTTATGAACAATCCGGATAAAGATATAATTTGATTTTTTTCGTGTCTAAAAGCACGTTTAGAGGTTTTTAAAATGTTTCAATTTGAGAAGCAAAAACTATTATGAAAAAGTTAGATTAAAAAGCTTGAACTGTTTGCCATGATATTCAATTAACTGCCATATTAAATGTAGGCATCCACACAATATAATTTTAATCAGTCCACGTGTTATCGTAAGCGAAACAACACACAGTGTTACGCAAATTAATGGATATCAGGCATATAAATCGGGAATGATATTAATACCTGAATACCCGTGCGCAGTGCACATTAACCACGTGACAGCCGCTCAACTTGCCCCATGTTGTGTTAAACAGATTTATACATAAATTACTGCCGAGTGTCGACACGAGCGTGACCTTTAAAGGGTGAACTGTTCGATCGAACGTGTTTGAAGTACCTCTGTGTAGTGATCGAGTAACCTGAGACACAAATATTGAGCTCTACATGTAAACAGCCTAATTCATAAACGAACTAAAGCCTGGATCGGTAAATGGGAACGCAACTAAATAATGGCTCCAACAAACAAAAGAAACGTCTTGTATATCTACATGTTACAAAAGGAAAGATACCCCAAATTCACAATACAAATGCGACGCAAAGTAAAGGGTAAGTTATTGTCTACAATAAAGGAAACTTTTAGCAAATCTTGGGAGTCTACAGAACTTGCTACAGTTCAAATATTTGTAGAAGGGCTCAATTCAAAGTTGGGAGACAGTGTCTATTAGTTATAATATAATGGGCGATACAACGAATATACATTTGTTCAGTTCACTTTAGTTCCACAGTTCCACTATATCAATAATAAATCGTGATTTATGCCTGCGCAGCCATGAATTTGAAAGGCTCATTACTTAAATAGTGACAGTGATATAATGGCGAGTACGTGATATCATATAAATGAAATATTCTCGAAAAGGATGTCGTAATGCAGTCATATTTTTCGTACAACCGGACCAGTGACAGGAGGATTCGTTTTGCATAAATGAATGAGTTAAATTACAAAACGAAAATTCCAAAATAGATTTTGTTTTTGCAGATTATATTTATTTTACTAGCTTTTGCCCGCGACTTCGTATGCGCATATACCGGTTTTTCCCGTTCCTGGAGGAAGTTCCTGTATAGCCTAGCCTTCCTCGTGAATGTGGCTATCATATACAATAAGAATTTTCCAAATCCGATTGGTAGTTCCAAACTAACAAACTGTTTAGCATGATAATATTATTTAGATAGATTAATATTGTACATTCAATCAAAGATGCAGGCTCTAATAAATAGTTCCTACAGTCGTTTTTAGCCTGAAATTCCCAGTCACTTCAGTCGACACCCGGTACCTACGATAAAAGCGAAGCGAGCGAAAGAACTTAATTGTGATAAGAGGGAGACTAAAATTTCCACATGAGAAGTCTTCTTAAGTATCGCTCATGAGAAAACAAATGCGCGACCAATTGTGACTAAGTTTTGTCATTAGCAAAAGTTTTTATAGCTTTGTTCTACGTAATTATTTCAAGAATACTGCTTAATTCATTACTGAAGATACATATTAAGTTTCTAAGATTCTTTTGAAACTTTCAATACTTGGGAATAGCAACGCTTGTTGTAAATAATAAATAATTCCAAAATATTGGTTGATTTTAATTTTTTTTATAAATTTTAGTTTATATCCTGAAAGTAGGTACATAGATCATAATTTTGGCGTCAACGGGACTAAAGATTTAAGGTGTGTGTGGTGGTATTTTTCTCTTTTTCCGATCAACAAAGAAACGTGCCTTAACTCCTCTATTTGTTTAATTTACAGTGATTTAAAAATTAAGTGTGAATTAAACGGCGCCTGTACCTTCTAGTTTAATTTCAGACATAAAACTGTTTAGTAAGGGTATCTACCTAACTAACTATAAACTACTAATGAAAACTGTAATACCAAACATTCTCAAGCTTGGAATTCAGCTCGGGCTGGATTGATGAGGCCTATTAATTAAGCCCAATTAGTTTTCAGACAAATAAAGCAAGCCAGATAATGGCGAAATCTACAAACTAACAATGCCTCTCATGAAACTACAACATATGTATAATCAGAATATATAGGCTCAACTTTCCATATTAAACTATATCTATAAACAAATCAGATGTATACGAGAAAGAATGTTCCGGGACGAGAACGATATGTCCAGACAAGGTAACTTTTGTATCACTTAGTAGTACTGAGCGAGTGTCTCGAAGTTTATAAGATACATTAAGGTTGCTTGTTCTCAGCGATACGGCGAGGGATTTGCTCAACTTGTATGTTACAATATTTATGTACATCTACATCATACTTTTTGTTACAAGTATTCTTCTGAGCCGTATCTTTGTGAAGTTATTGTATTGAAGGGGTTCGCTGAGAATGTTTTATTCAAATGTAAGTATTGTGAAATCTTTAAGGGTCATGCTATGAAACTTAAAGGGTGTTATTTATCTTCAAGCTAGATTTTTTTTTATAAAATTAAATATAGTTAGAAACTTTGCTATGCATAAAATAAAAATGATTCAAAGTAAAGTTACGGATTACAATAAACGGAAACAATGAAAATCAAAAAGTCGCGCGGAGAAAAAACCGGACACAGTCCTCACAAAAATCAATGTGGTTGGAAACTTTCTTGGAAAATTAAGGAAAATTGTAAAAAAAATGCCGTTTCGTTTGATTTTTCACAAAGGAACGTTCCTTTGTAGCATTTTATTGTTATCAGCAGCATTATAGCTTAGTTAAATAATACAAGGTGATTTTTTTGCATACGTCCAGAAATAATTGGTAGACATCAAGTAAAATATCTGGCAGTTAAGTCAATGACCTCTTATATCTACTTGATCGAGACGAGTTTCACGAGTCTTTAATTTTATCGCAAGATAAAAATGATTGAGAAAACTTTTAAGTACCCGTCATTTTCAAGTCTTAGTAAATTATAAGTATTTTATTTACGTGCGATGATAAAAAACAAAAATTTGAACCAACACTGCTAGACAATACTCTATGCCCAGGAATGAGACAGCTGGTAAAACTTGTACATCTTTATTCATTTTTGTCATGACCTGTGATGGATTTCAGTGGAAACAGCTAGAGGAAGCCATTGCCAAATTCGTGCTGAATTAAATGACATGTTATAACAACATACATTTACAATTCAGAAGAAGTAGTCATGTATGTAAGTACT
>NDFZ01002130.1:0-16605 GCA_002192655.3 Mamestra configurata | reverse complement strand
TGTATGAATCAAGGACAATGAAAACATTGAATAGGCATGGATACACAATCTGACGTGAGAAGCATACGTATTCCTTGTCATGAAAGCCTTTTCAAAGATGACAGTGACATACACGTTAAAAATGACAATTCTACCGAGTATCGACAAAGGTTCTAGAACACTTTATTTCAAATATCTAACTTTGGAATGAAAAACATTAAAAATAATATTATTCTTATTTGTTGTTCGCACCTAGAGTGTTTCTCACAGGCACAGATTTTGCAGGTTTGATATCTAAATCCGAACTATGAGTACCTATCTACCTACCTAAATAAGTATTATCTTTTTTTGGTTGAAAATAAACTCAAAAGAATTATCGCAATATGTTTCATGTATTTTATATACCTGTTTTTGTTTCATTTGGATATTCATTCTTTTTCCATTTATTTTATTTTAATGAATTTTATTTGTATTAAAAAAAAATAACAATGATTTTTTTATTCTATGTTTGCTAATAACAGTTAATACTTGAAATAAAGTATATAAAAATGAGGTATTCGGTATGGAACTACGGCCAAGTCTCACTGTTCAGTTAGCTGACGGGTCAGACGACCCTGGAAATAGCATTTACAAAATCGCCACAGAACATTATGCAAACGTCACTACATCCCAGTGTTTCTAAAAGCCCATCCAATCTAATAAGCTTCAATATCAACTAATAATCGAGAAAGTTTCGATAGTATGTTCCATTAATCCATTACTAATCACAGCACGGATTGAAATGACAGTAGCCCGAAATAATCTCTACCCCCACCGTAGGCGCGGGCCTGCAGACGGCAGCTCGCCGTCCGATAGGAACCAGACCCGGGTCAACGGCGTGGCGGGCTTGTTTCACGCACCTCAAAGAGATGTCAGCAAAGTAGTCGGGGCCCGCTAGGCCCAGTGCCTGTCAGGTTTGCGCAATTGGTTCGAAAGAGTCACCGAATGCAAAGGAACACGGACGGGTTTTAGACACTCCCTTCCGCTCCGCCCAGAGCGCAAGGAGTCATTTGATGATTTCCCATCCCTAAAAAAAAAACTACTCGTACTCGGGCCGCCCCTGTTTATTGTTTATATTAACGACTTTCCGACAGCATCATCATATCCTATGACTATGTTCGCAGATGACAGCACTTTACTTTTTAATAGTGACGAGGTATGCACATTAGTGGCTGAGATTAATTCTACCTTACTATTAATTGTAATGGGTCCAAAGATCTATAATAAATTACCAAAAAGAGTGAAGATAATGTCCGCAAATTCAAAAGGAAATTGTATTTATTTCTAATAGATAAGACGTATTACTCTATTGAAGAAATTTTGAATGATAAAATATGACATTACCAGCAAGGGCTGGAATTATATTAAAGGTAATATAATTTACCATAGACATGCATGTACAAATGAAATATAATTGATTAGTTATTTATTAATAATACATTTAATTGATATTATTTACAATATGATAAAATATGACATTGAACTTGAATATAATTTACCATTGACATGCATGTAACAAATAAGTAAAAAAAAAAATATAATTAATTGACAATTTTATTAATAATACATTTAATTGACATTATTTACTCGAACTTTGTGTTGAACAATGCATCGTGACGTACACTGATATATGGGACAACATTTTTTCAACAACAAAGTTAAGTTTATCCGTCGATTTTACCTGCTATATTTGCTTTCAGAATTTATAAACTTCCGTAGGTAGTATATACTATATACTCGGAAAGACCGATCGGAACCCTCGGTGCGCAAGTCTGACTCGCACTACTCCGGTTTTTTCGTCATTTTAGCACCTACGAAACTACTGAACCTTAAGTTCTGAAAAAAAAAACTTAACTTGTAGATTACAGGAAAACGAGAATGAAGTCATCAAAATAACAGATTAAAAATATGATTTGTTTCTGCCTTTCTGACAAGTAGAGCAAGTGACTTAACAGAGATAATGATATTCAACCTTTATTTTCTCTTCATCTGAGTCTTAATTCATTTTTATTACTGTCAATTAACTAGTCTTTCTAACTGAGTGCCTGCATAAAAGCTTAGTTAAACTTACTTTTAATTACGACCTTTCAAAATAAAACAACTTTTTGCAGTAGATTGAATTAATACCGCACTAAAGCAAATTAAGGCTTGTCCAAGATTAACTTAATTTACTTTTAAATTAGATACAACGCCGGAAAATTTATTAACAGAAAGCAGATTGAGATGGTATGGACATGTATCAACAGAACAGAGCAGCAAGTCGCGAGGACGGCTCTGATCTTACCAGAAGTCAAAAAAGAAGCCCAGAACGGCCTTTTTTCTTTTTTCTCTTAAGAAGGAGAAACTTGACCTAACAACCCTTGACAGAACGACTTGGCGCCTTGAGATTGGGAGAGCCGACTGCACTTAAAGTGGGAAAAGGCTAGGAAAAAGATAAGTGCTTATCTCTTCATTGAACACCAAAAAAACCTAAAAGGCAGTGCCAATGAAGTTCATTTCAATTCAAATCTTTTTTGCTATCTCATGTGTTTTACAACACCTTAACCTTTTGAACTCCAGAGCATAAACGCATCAGCGTACCCCGACGCCACGCCACTTCGCCGTACTTTTTGTCACATGTTTGTGACGCTTGGCGTACAGGGCACGCGCTTGCTTGTCACGTATATGTGACAATGGCGTTCAAAAGGTTAATAATAGAAGTTAATGTATCGAAAGGTTTAACTCAAAGATGAGTATTATCTCAGCAAACCTTTGGGCGATAGAGAGATATCACAAAATTCTGATTTTAGAAAAACTGATGATGTGCTTGATGGTAGCAATTATTGATGTTATATAAAACAAACACCGCCTGCCTGCGTCTGTGTTTCCGAACGCATCCAACCCTAATCTCTTCAAAATTGGAGTGAACAGGCTTCTTCTGGGTAAGCTCGCTCCATCGTCGACTTTGTTTATGTCATCTATGACCTAGACTAGAGTCAAGAGCAAACCAATATTAAACAAAAAAAAAAAAAAAACAATTTATATCGACACACGAAACAGAAATATCCGGCGAATGGCTAGGAGCTATCCTATTATTCGTTAAATGAATTTGGTCAGTCTAAAACCGAACATGCTGAATGAGGATATGGCTATTGCAGCGTGCCCTCCAATANTTATTCGTTAAATGAATTTGGTCAGTCTTAAACCGAACATGCTGAATGAGGACATGGCTATTGCAGCGTGCCCTCCAATGCCTACCTATTGTTTCCATTTTTCGGGGTTTTGTCTGCTCCCGACCTCCAAATTCACGATTTGAATTGCAGAATCATTATTTTTATTGCTTGGCTTAGCAACATTAGCTACTAAGTAATAAAGTAAAGGTATTTTATTAACAAAAAATAAAAATCAAATAACATTAATCCTACCGAAAAACATATATATATATATAAATTAAAAACATATTAAAAAAATAACAGAATACATAACTAGCACATAAATAATTTTGTCCAACGATCTAGTGTAACCATAAAAAGAACCAATATTATGATGTTGTTTATTGTTTACGTATTTATTATTCAGTATTCGATTGTGTACGACGACTATTTTGTTCCAATAAATATATTGTTTTTAGGGTATCGTACCCAAAGGCCAACGGCACCCTATTACTAAGCCTCCGCTATCCGTTCGTCCATCCGTCTGACTGTATCTCATGAACCGTAATAGGTAGACAGTAGAAATTTCCACAGAGTGTGTAATTCTGTTGCCGCGATAACAACAAATATTAAAAATTAAATTCTTCATATTGAAAGTTCAGAATTTGGCTGCTATGCACGATAGCAGCCAAATTATAATCAATTGATAATAATAAATCTAAACTTATAAATTTAATCATTTTAGAGGATAATTTGTTACTTTGGTTATGAATCAGTTTGTTAAAGGGCATCTACAGAAGTAGGTATTTAGCTGATTCCATAAAAATCTTTCACTGATAACTACAAACCTTCACTGTTGCCGAGTGTCACTGGTAACTTTTATGGCTTAAAAATACACGCTTGTGAGTTAGACCACAGAAACGATGCTGCGGGAAAGTAGGGTTTGAGGAATAAGCAGCAGAGTTTGAAGCTCGCTCACGGGGTTTTTTTTTCAATAGAGGGCCTGTTTCACGGTGTCCGAATAGCCACTAACCAATGAATAAATTCAAAAATAGAACAGTATATTTGTTTTTTGTTTTATTAAATTATCTACGTAGTAAGAGCGGTTACGCACTGCATCCGATTCGAATTCGTGAAAATACGGATCTTAAATAGTCAGTCTAATCCGATCTCTGATCCAAATCCAGCTCACGGCCACATCCCGCCCCACGGTCGAGCCCCGCAGATTGTGTCCGATTTGAATCTAAATGCGAAAGCGTTCACACAAACAGTACTACGGCTGCTTCGGTCCATCAATATTTCTTCCGAATTGGAGACTCACGGATGATGGAGAGAAATCGGATGAGGGAAGTCGATATAGTGTGTAAACTACCATATAAATAGTTCTACGACTACTACGGAACGTATTTACACGGACTCGTTGGGTTGCAGTGCGTAACCGCTCTTAGTGGTGAAACAGGCCCTAAGTGTAATGCTGCATAATCTTTTTTTTTGTATTTTTCTAGAAAAACTTCCTCATGGTTAGTAAAAACATTCCCGCTATATAAGTACACCGTTGCATAAAGCATGTGTAATATAAGTACTTACTGTAGGACAGCTCCTACAGTAAGTACTTNCGCCCGGCTGCGTCCCTCACGAGGGCCGAACACAAGTTAAATGTTCAAGAAGTTTAATGGGATATTACTCGTTGGACGAAATGATTCATATTTAGAATAGAGTACTAATCGAATAGTACTACAATTTGGAAATGGAAGCCATAAACGGATTTTTATAATATTTATTACACACTAACTCATAGTAGTTGACCCGTATTCGAGTACATGAAAGACCTTACTCGAATTCGGGCACTCGATGCATTAATTATACAGGTCATCGCACTGGGATACGGGCTAACGTTACGACTAGGTACGTGAAGTTTGAAAAGGAATACTGAAGGAAGTGAAACGAAAACTGGCGACGGGTAACCGAAACGGTGAAGCTGCACTAGATTGTCCGAAGACGGGTGTACTTGACGCCGTACATTAACCTATACCTGCTCGTTTGCCCGCATTCCAAGGTCACTCGAATTCGGCCAAACGGTCATGTATAATTGTGCCATAAGGGAAGATTTTTAAACGGCGCAGCTACGAAAACGTTGCGATGTTACTGTCCTTTCTTATTAAGTTAGCTAGGCATTGCTGGTAACCAATGCAAATGCATTTAGTTAGTTTTGAAACTAAAAAATCAGTAAGCAAATACTTGTAATTTAAAGGTTTTTAAATATAAAAAAAACAGGCCAAGTGCGTGTCGGACCACGCACAGTGTCGGGTTCTGTAGTCGGGGTCTTCTAAACCATGTCAGAAAAATAATGAAGTTTATAGAGGGTATGCGGAACAGAAAGTAAAGTCCCGCATACCTCCACTGAAAATGGGAAAATCCTCCGAACCAGACAGTTTGTTGTGCCAGGTGCAAGGTACCAGGTTGTTGTGTCGCGCGGAGAATTATGATTGCGCGCGGGCATTGTGAATGTGCCAAAAAATTTCATTCGGAACCCTTTGCACTTGAGTCGGACTCACACTTGGCCAGTTTTATTTATTATTTAATATACAGACTAAAAATATATCAAGGATTATAAACGAAACAGGACAGCTTACGTATAAAAGCAAGCTTACGATTGGGATCGCTAACAGCACCTCATTGCGATAGAGATGTTGAAAAATGAATGAGTGCTAAGTGCGCAACAAAAACTTAAACTATTTACCCAACTACGGCAAAAGTAGGGGAGAGCGGGAAGTTGTTCCGATGTAATTTAACAATGTACCGGACGTTACTTACCAGCCACGCTAAAATAATGCCATCAGTGCGCTGCAGCGTTCCGTTTTATGACGAATTTTCTTGATATGTTTATCTCTTTTCGGAACGCTGCAACGCTCTCCTCTAAAAGGAAGGCTAACGATTTTTTTTTGGGGATTCAAAACGTTGGTATTGTTCAGTAACAATTCTATATAGTTGAAATAGCTATGCAATGTATGGTCGCATATTTAATGCTATACCAGACACTATTAAAGTCGTACCGGTTAATAGATTTTCAAGGTACCTTTATTTCTACTCAGTAAGCGACATATTTAATAAGAGGTTGAAAAATTAATAATAATCACAATCACCCTCGGACATAAATAATACATTTACTTTCTTGTTTTTTTTTTTAATTAATCTAATAATTTGATCAATTTCTCGATGTATTCTCTCTATTTCTGCAATTATTTATGTGAAGACCAAAATTTTACCAACACTTATAATTTTTTATTACTATTTTAATTTTTACCATTTTAATTTTTACTATTTTAATTTTGACAATTTTATTCTTTTTTAATCCCTCTGAAAATACTTCTCGGGAATCTGGAACGCTGTCGTCTCCCTTTTGGAGGTGAGCGTAACTAATGTAGCTATTTACGTACGCAAACAAATTGTAAAATGTGTTTTTGTTCCAATAAAGATTTATTATTATATTATTATTACTTATTGCGAATATATTGAATTGAATTGGTTCGTGGCTTGGCTCGCGTTCATATAGATTTTCGCAAAAAGTAACTTATAACCGTCTCCAGTGTCCAATTCGATGTTCACCAAAACAAATAAAATTTCACAAAATGACCGATGACGGCCGAAAGTTGAAAGGACGTTCGCATGACATGTCGTAAGTTGTCGAAACACCTTCCACATGCTCACACGGCTGCAACGCTCGACGAAGTGTTAAGAAGGCGAAACAGTTTTCTCGCGAACTCTCGGGACGTGGGCTGAAACAGATTCGATCTTTTTATTCCCTAATACCTAGAATTGAAAAACACAGGCTAGTTGAATTTTACTCGAAGCATATGTAGAAGCTTACGTACCTATTTGAACTGTGGAGGGATCAGTCACTGCTATTGACATTTTTGACAGTAACGTACTAAGTAACCAGTGCTCGAAATGTAAGCTAAGTTGCCAATATACTAACAATCTATCCGCTTTTAAAGTTGCTGCTCCACCTACAAGATTGGTCTAATGTTTCACGTGCGTCCGAACAAGGTTCGATTGCTTTTAGTAATAAGACCGCCCATTCTTGTATCCTTTTATTTGTATGATGTACAATAAAGAGTTTATAAATATATCTATCCATCACGTAAAAGATTTTGAACCACTACAGCTTAGCTTAGTGATCCACCTGTGAGACTATCTATAACCCTAAATCGTCGTTAAAGTCACGAGACTTGTAGGGCTAACCCTAACAAGTCGTCATAAGTCAAATTGAAGTTGAAGAAGAAGGGCTGGCGTATTTTAACTGTGCGTACCTACAGCTAAATACTGGAATTACCTGCCGGAGTCTGTGATTCCTGATTGCACGGCCTTGGGCACTTCAGGTTAAGAGTGAATCGATACAATAGTTAGACTGACTTTAAATCGTCGACAAAGCTAAAGTTTATTCCACATGTGACTTGTAAACTCTACACGTCGACAGAAATCAAAGCTTTAGTTGACTAGAAATAGAGTGCTTTGACCTAGTCAATCACCGAGTCGCAAAAGTTTCGCCTTGGGGTATGCCAAAGAGCAATGGAGCGCAGCATTCTGGGTTTGAAAAGAATAGACAGAGTACGGAACACCACGCTCCGCTCCAAAACAAGAATCATAGACGTGGGCAAAAAGGCTGCCAGGCTCAAATAGGATGGGGCGTGTCACGTTGGCCGCATGCAGGATGACCGCTGGGAAAAAATCTTGATGCAATGGGTGCCAGGGAATGAACGGCGTTGAAGAGGCCGGCCCAGAAAGCGGTGGCGTGACGACCTGGACGTGCACCACGTGTGCTGGTTCGAAGCGGCGCAGGAGAAGAGTGTCTAAAAGGATATGGGTGAGGCCTTTGCCCAGCAGTGGGAAACTACAGGTCTTTGGAAAAAAAAAGTTTAGCAGTAATTATACTATTTTAAAAGACAGAAAAGTGGTCTGTCGTGACAAGTTGCTGATAGGTGACAGTAGGTACAGCTAGCTTGCTAACTCGTTCCCGGAATGCTGGTCTCGGCATTAAACAATAGGTACACTCAACGATAACTTTGAGAAATATAATAACCAGTTGTATCGCATAACTTTACATTAGTTTTTGCATCGTGGCCTGTAATTTTATAATGTGTTATTTTATTAGATACTTATAGCAATTTAGGTGGGAAAATGTAAATTAGAAGTCATTTGGACTTAGGTATGGGTTTTTTACTCGTCTCTGTTAAATAACATATCGAATTGTATATTTCATTCTTAATTTGTTTTAAGGAAGTGTGGACAAAAGATCGTCATTTATCATTGCTTAAAATAATAATATAAACGGTCGATTCTGTAAACATGTCGAAGTGAAGGCTTGGGTGAAGTGATCACGAGGTGAGCTATCAATCCATGTAATCAAGATGGAATGACAGCTCATTTCGTGATCACGTGGCATTGTGATTATATGGATTGACAGCTCACCAGTCGGTAGTACATAGCACAACTACTACATACTTTGTAGTATTATTAGTATATTATATATATATTTTTTTAATTCTCATAATTGTACCACGTAATTATATTATGTACGTTAAGTAACTTTAACAGTATTTTTTCATATTTTTTAGGGTTCCTGACCCAAAGGGTAACTAACGGAAACCTATTACTAAGCCGCTGTTCGTCTGTTAGCGGGCTGTATAACCCGCTAACAGACAGAAGGACGGACGGACGTTCGAACGGTATTATGGTTCTAGGTAGACGGTTAAAATTTTCATAGAGTGTGTATTTCTATTGCTGCTATAACCACAAATAGTAAAAATTTTGTTAAATTAAAAATTAAAGATGCTCCTGTACAAGAAACGTGTTATTTTGGACGTAATGAATGAAAACATATGGTTCATATTTGAAATCCTTTGTAGTCATCTCGGGGTTAATTTGTAATTATTCGTTTTTCCTCAAAATAAATCCTGACTACAGCCACTCCAACTAGGACGCTTGATACGGTGTCATCAATTTATTGTTTTGTAGTCAGTTTTCCAATGTTGTCCTAGTTGTTCTTAAACTTTTTAAATAATGTTATATCAGCAAGTCTATTCCATAAAAATACCACCGTGAAAAAATAGGTTAAATGAGCTTAAAGTGAACTGTTATTACATCCGAATCTATGGATTAATCTAACATTTTAACTTCACTGCACCTAAGTTTCATGGTGAGATGTTCACAGAATCGCACTGCAGGACCACTCGACGTGTTGCGGAATTTGTTCGAAAGAGTCACCGTGGCCCTGGAACGCAAAGGGCTTTAGAAGGAACACGGATAGGTTTTAGTCAGTACGAGTCTGACACACCCTTCCGCTCCACCCAGAGCAGAATAAGTCATTTGATGATTACGCATACTTAAAAAATTGTTTAAAAAAACACACTAAGAAACACAAAATAAAATTTCATAAATTTGATTAAGAATAGTGTAAAAAAAAANCTTTGCCCAGCAGTGGGAAACTACAGGTCTTTGGAAAAAAAAAGTTTAGCAGTAATTATACTATTTTAAAAGACAGAAAAGTGGTCTGTCGTGACAAGTTGCTGATAGGTGACAGTAGGTACAGCTAGCTTGCTAACTCGTTCCCGGAATGCTGGTCTCGGCATTAAACAATAGGTACACTCAACGATAACTTTGAGAAATATAATAACCAGTTGTATCGCATAACTTTACATTAGTTTTTGCATCGTGGCCTGTAATTTTATAATGTGTTATTTTATTAGATACTTATAGCAATTTAGGTGGGAAAATGTAAATTAGAAGTCATTTGGACTTAGGTATGGGTTTTTTACTCGTCTCTGTTAAATAACATATCAAATTGTATATTTCATTCTTAATTTGTTTTAAGGAAGTGTGGACAAAAGATCGTCATTTATCATTGCTTA
This sequence comes from Mamestra configurata, assembly GCA_002192655.3. Lineage (NCBI taxonomy): Eukaryota > Metazoa > Arthropoda > Insecta > Lepidoptera > Noctuidae > Mamestra > Mamestra configurata. Next base: position 6,548 of record NDFZ01002130.1, on the reverse strand, counting down.
AAATAATAATATAAACGGTCGATTCTGTAAACATGTCGAAGTGAAGGCTTGGGTGAAGTGATCACGAGGTGAGCTGTCAATCCATGTAATCAAGATGGAATGACAGCTCCTTTCGTGATCACGTGGCATTGTGATTATATGGATTGACAGCTCACCAGTCGGTAGTACATAGCACAACTACTACATACTTTGTAGTATTATTAGTATATTATATATATATTTTTTTAATTCTCATAATTGTACCACGTAATTATATTATGTACGTTAAGTAACTTTAACAGTATTTTTTCATATTTTTTAGGGTTCCTGACCCAAAGGGTAACTAACGGAAACCTATTACTAAGCCGCTGTTCGTCTGTTAGCGGGCTGTATAACCCGCTAACAGACAGAAGGACGGACGGACGTTCGAACGGTATGGTTCTAGGTAGACGGTTAAAATTTTCATAGAGTGTGTATTTCTATTGCTGCTATAACCGCATATAGTAAAAATTTTGTTAAATTAAAAATTAAAGATGCTCCTGTACAAGAAACGTGTTATTTTGGACGTAATGAATGAAAACATATGGTTCATATTTGAAATCCTTTGTAGTCATCTCGGGGTTAATTTGTAATTATTCGTTTTTCCTCAAAATAAATCCTGACTACAGCCACTCCAACTAGGACGCTTGATACGGTGTCATCAATTTATTGTTTTGTAGTCAGTTTTCCAATGTTGTCCTAGTTGTTCTTAAACTTTTTAAATAATGTTATATCAGCAAGTCTATTCCATAAAAATACCACCGTGAAAAAATAGGTTCAATGAGCTTAAAGTGAACTGTTATTACATCCGAATCTATGGATTAATCTAACACTTTAACTTCACTGCACCTAAGTTTCATGGTGAGATGTTCACAGAATCGCACTGCAGGACCACTCGACGTGTTGCGGAATTTGTTCGAAAGAGTCACCGTGGCCCTGGAACGCAAAGGGCTTTAGAAGGAACACGGATAGGTTTTAGTCAGTACGAGTCTGACACACCCTTCCGCTCCAACCAGAGCAGAATAAGTCATTTGATGATTACGCATACTTAAAAAATTGTTTAAAAAAACACACCAAGAAACACAAAATAAAATTTCATAAATTTGATTAAGAATAGTGTAAAAAAAAATTAATGTACATTATTGTTAAAAAGCGTGGGGTGCATTTAAAGTGCTTTTTAAGATATTATCAAAGTGATGATTCTTCTACTTATTATCTGTCAATAAAATGTTTATAACTATTGACACTATGCACCCCACGCTTTTTTACAATAATGTATTGTACATTCATTTCTTTTTTACACTATTCTTAATCAAATTGATTAAATTTTATTTTCTGTTTTTTAGTTGGATTTTTCTATAAAAGCGTGTCTTTTTAGTTTTTTTAAACTATTATTTTTTTATTCTTGTTAAAGGTTAGTTAAATAGAATATGTGTTTTTGTGAACAATAAAAAAGTATGTATTTATGGATAATGTTTTGCTTTGTTTGTATTAATTAATCCTGGCGAATCTAATTAGGATAATCGGATATTTTAATTGAATTCTTGCATTGTCATCGACCCTTGACAGGTGTGCAAAGTTTGAACTAAATCTGATCGTTCAAAGTAGGGCAAAATCGAGCCCAAAAGGATCGGTTACAGACAGACATACAAACATAAAGGTGAGGCTAATAAAAGCGTGTTAAAAAAAAGGGACCACTCGACGTACCGAGTGATTGATCCACTACAGTTAAATAATATCCACGTTGAAACAAATCTGAACGTTTTTTAAACAAACGCGCGATAACGACAAATTTTCAAGTCAAGCGTGGGCGGCATGGCAAGCTCAATTTTGACTGTAGGTATGTGCAGGAGTAGGGTTGGGGGAGCCCGTCTCCCTCAACCCTTATTCTGCACATTTCCTCCACGAACTAACTACTACCAAGGTTTCCTCTATCGAGTTTCTGCATAAATCACTTTGAAATGCAAAATAAACACTTGTGTGAATCAATTAGTGAGACTCATAATTTAAGTGGCCATAAAAAGTTTTGTTAAAGTACTCTTAATACTCGTATCATTCAAAAATTAAAAACAAAAAATCCTGTTCATTTTTCATGGTAGAGAATCGTATGAGAAAGTGCCTCGGTAAAACTTCAAAGTTGAAAAATAAGGATCATTGTACATAGTACCTACCTACCAGTATAATATATACTCCTCTCATTTTGCTCGCATGTAGGTGACTTTTCAAAAAGTCAAAATATTGTACGTAGTATTGACTACGTGACGCCAGAAAATGCCAATCCTACAAATTTTGGGACTATTGCTGTCAGAATGTCGTTTTAAGGAGCTCGTGGCTAAGTAATAACAGCCGCACGAATCGATCTTCAAGGTTAAGCAACGCTCGCCGAGGTTGATCTGCAGATGGGTGACCATATTAACGTACCGAGACTCCTCCGAGCCTTCGAAAGCACGTTAAGCCGTTGGTCCCGGCTATCATTTGTAGATCTTTTGCAGACGTTACGGACAGTCAGAAGCCAGATAATCTGACACCAGTCTTGCCAAGGAGTACCGTGTTACCCAGTTAATGGGTAGCGGAGGTCTGGTAGGCAGCCGCTCCACGTAAAATAGTGGTATTCAGCTGAATCCGCTTTGACTGGAAGCCACCCAAATCATCATCATCTTCCTGCCCTTATCCCATGTTACCTACTTGGGGTCGGCGCAACACGTTTTTTTCTTCCATTCTGTCCTGTCAACCGTCACGCTATCACTAACTCCCTTTTTTTTCATATCACTCCTAATACAATCCATCCATCTTTTCTTTGGCCTCCCTCTCCCTGTCCATCCATCCACATTTATACTCATAACAACCACCCAACTATATTGGAAGCAACCCCAATATAGTTGGGAAAAGGCTGGATAGGCTGTCAGAATGTTGTTTTGTCTAGAAGAGCCAAAGGTCAAAACAAAACCAAAATTAGTTATCGTTATAAGAAAAAGAAGAAAGAAAAAGCAAGCATGCAGCACATCAAATAAAAACAAAACAAAATTACAAGAGTTTTGCAAGTTGGTAAGATAAATGCATCCCATTTGCGCAAACGGCCACCACTCAGCATAATTAATAATCTACTGATTCTTATATATAACTTTTTTTAACTGTTGCTTTAAGCTATTACTTAGGTATGTCTGTAAAAGGTTGTTTTTGCCACCATATGCTGAAGAGACTCTGTGAAGTAACAAATAGATCCATGGGTCGCAATGACTAAGGGATTCCGAGGAACTCTACTTTAAGAGGACGCGTTTTTAGGTATTGGCAGTTAGCCTTTGTAAGGGTCATAGTAGATATATTATTTATTGGTCAAGAAATCTTACACGTCATGGTAAGAAACTGGTAAAAGAGGAACCGTTATCACGAGATTTTGTCAGTTTGTTTTGTATACGCAATAATCCGCATCACCTGATTTAAAAATCATGGGAAGATGAATTCCGATTTCCAGATCATCGATAGTTTATTTTTATATGAGTTGGGTTTTGATAGTCGTGTAGACTGGCATTTATTTAAAACTATAAATGCTCGGATTTTAGAAAACGCAGAAAGGTCATTTGGATTCAAATGGACTGCCTAGTGGCCAATAAATTATAAGTACAATTATATAATTCGAGCATTATGTACCTACCTATATTTATATTTTTGAATCATGCAAAAATTTTGGCGAACTTAGTTGAGCAAGTAACATATCGTGTGCGCGCCGATCGTGAATTTGAATAAGTAGTGAATAATCAGTTTTTTACTATAGAATAAACACGAAGTGTCATAAAAACTCACTTTAAAAGATTACATTACTTAAACAATTAGCGTGCGCATAATAAACGTTTTTGTTAATAACCCTTAATATTGCAACTTTACGCTTATAAGATGATTGGAAGAGACACGCGAGGTCAAAGATGGTTTCATAATTGTATTATTTTCAAAGAACCTTACAAATACTTTTTTTATCGAAAAAAGTTAAGAAGAATAACTTTAAAAAACTCACCACAGCCAAGATAAAAAGTTGTAACATTTACACAAATTCAATACACGATTTGTTGGAAACTAAAACCATGTGTACATCACAATATTGCATGTTTTTATAATTGTTAGAACTTCACATGACAACTCCGCGGACTGCAGCGGCGGGCCGCCTCGCACGCGTCTGGTCGGAACAACACTACCCACACGACTGAACCAACGCCGCTCATTTTCGCCTATCACTGAACGTTTGGGAAAACAGATAATATTTAGAAGTTTTCCCATCACATCGTAATCTGTTGACTCGAAAACTGTTTGTGGTTTGTTTTCAAATGATTGATTTATTTATTTTGGGAAAACAAACAATTGTACAATGAATGTTACCGTAAGTGTTACAACAAATAAAAAGTAGGCTAAAGTACAATCCACGACGTTTCCACAGNCGTTATCACGAGATTTTGTCAGTTTGTTTTGTATACGCAATAATCCGCATCACCTGATTTAAAAATCATGGGAAGATGAATTCCGATTTCCAGATCATCGATAGTTTATTTTTATATGAGTTGGGTTTTGATAGTCGTGTAGACTGGCATTTATTTAAAACTATAAATGCTCGGATTTTAGAAAACGCAGAAAGGTCATTTGGATTCAAATGGACTGCCTAGTGGCCAATAAATTATAAGTACAATTATATAATTCGAGCATTATGTACCTACCTATATTTATATTTTTGAATCATGCAAAAATTTTGGCGAACTTAGTTGAGCAAGTAACATATCGTGTGCGCGCCGATCGTGAATTTGAATAAGTAGTGAATAATCAGTTTTTTACTATAGAATAAACACGAAGTGTCATAAAAACTCACTTTAAAAGATTACATTACTTAAACAATTAGCGTGCGCATAATAAACGTTTTTGTTAATAACCCTTAATATTGCAACTTTACGCTTATAAGATGATTGGAAGAGACACGCGAGGTCAAAGATGGTTTCATAATTGTATTATTTTCAAAGAACCTTACAAATACTTTTTTTATCGAAAAAAGTTAAGAAGAATAACTTTAAAAAACTCACCACAGCCAAGATAAAAAGTTGTAACATTTACACAAATTCAATACACGATTTGTTGGAAACTAAAACCATGTGTACATCACAATATTGCATGTTTTTATAATTGTTAGAACTTCACATGACAACTCCGCGGACTGCAGCGGCGGGCCGCCTCGCACGCGTCTGGTCGGAACAACACTACCCACACGACTGAACCAACGCCGCTCATTTTCGCCTATCACTGAACGTTTGGGAAAACAGATAATATTTAGAAGTTTTCCCATCACATCGTAATCTGTTGACTCGAAAACTGTTTGTGGTTTGTTTTCAAATGATTGATTTATTTATTTTGGGAAAACAAACAATTGTACAACGAATGTTACCGTAAGTGTTACAACAAATAAAAAGTAGGCTAAAGTACAATCCACGACGTTTCCACAGATTACTAAGCTTAAAGGTACGGTGTAGACATTGATGGGCAAGTGATGTAGTCACATGTTATTGGGTCGCAGTTAATAAGTCGTTTCGTGTCTTCGTAATTTTTTACGATCATTGTAAAAGGGGTACGAATTCTGCTTTTGCTTGTTTTGTCCTAGGTGTCGATTTATTTATGTGAAAATTAAAATCACAAACATACAATGGAACTTTATCATGTTCTTGTGAGATATTAAGGTTCTTTAACCGTTTTAAAACCCATTCGGCCGTACAAATGAATGAGTGCACAAACACCTTTACAGGTAAGAATAATAGCATTGTGAAGTAAATTTTCGTAGTTTTTGAGTTTCCTTTTCTTTTAAATACATCTAAAAAGACAAGAGCTGAAGTAACATAAATATGCCACCGAAAACATGCAGGAATCTGTCCATGGTTTATTTTGAAATTATTTATAGGCAAGTGATACTGTACGACATCAGTAAGCTGTGGTTTCAAAAACTTTACATTTATCAATTATATGTTTAAATACAAGTAAAAGTAAAGTAAAATTTTGTATAATATGTACCTACAAAAACTAAACTTTTGCAGTTTAGTAATACTAATGGACAACTAGACTATTATTTTTTCGGCTCGTTTCTCAATTGACTCAAGGGCATCAAGCTGGTATCTGGCAGATCCGTTCCAAAGATGAGAGCCGTACCTACCTACTCCATACATGATCGAACTTGCGCAGCTGTTCTTTTAGTTTAAAGCAGTCAATTAAATGGAAAAGCAATGATTAATGAAGTAAGTAAAATAGATGAAGACTTGTTCAAAGTTTCTAGTTACTAGTGAATGTAATTACTTCAGTAAGAGGGATGGTGTATTTTTGTATCCGCTCTAGGCGAGTACCTATGGTAGGTAGTCTTTTTGTTCATTTTTTAACCGAGTCCAAAAATGGAGGAGGTTCTTAATTCCATTGGTATATGTATTTAAATGTACTAGCTTTAGTTCGTACGTGCATATCCCGTTTCCGAATTGTTTTCCCGTTCCCGTACCTAAAGCCTCTGTCATATACAAAAA
>NDFZ01002129.1:0-16599 GCA_002192655.3 Mamestra configurata | reverse complement strand
CGCTAGGGGGAGGACAGCTAGGGACGGGCTGGATCGAACTGGACTACAGGCAGTCCCTGTAATACGTGAAGCACCGGCTTTTTGTAAATGAAAAGGGTAATAGAACGATGCGGCTGTTATCAGCGTTAACCTCAAGCAAGCCATTGTCATTTCAAACGCTTTTCGGGTCCCTCCACTCTCGGAAATAACAAAACTACATGATGGTTTTTAATATCATCGCTATACAATTATCCAGAAAATAACTTAAAAAAGTTGTCTTTGCATTTCTTTTCTGATAATTTTTATTGTTTCCTGTGAAAGCATAGGTATATTGTGTAGAATGTCACACGTCTAAGTTGGAATGACAATTTCTATTTTAAATATTATTTGTTTTTTTTAACCCAACGAGTTGACTGGTAAAGAATGCGTTGTTGCAATAAGACCGCCTCTTTACCAGTACCTACAGTACATGAAGTTTAAAAAAACATTTTTTTTAACGTTGCCCCAAGCTAGGAATTTCTCCTGTATCGTGGGTGCATTTACAAACAGAAACTCACATACACAAACAGCCAGACCCGGAAAAACTATTGTAGGCCATACAAATACTTGTTAATTGCGGGAATCGAACCCGCGACACGCAGCGCAGTAGCCAATCGCTGAACCACTGCGCCAACCGTGTCGTCAAATTAGATGCATCTCCGTCTAGATATGCATCTAATTAATGTTTAAAATATCTGTATAGATTTATTCCTTTAAAAATTCGGTCTTCCAGTCACTGAATTTTTTAAAGGAATAAATCCAATAACATTTTGCTGGACTCGAATGTAATCCTCTAACACTCGTCCCTTATTATTCCCGCCTATGACCTCTAGACTAACGAGGCGATTCGATAAAACGATAGCAACCTATGTGGTGCTCGTGGCGCGGTTTCACCGAGTCCGTGTACTCTATGCCATAGAGGCATAGACGATTCCAGTGTAACTCTAAGGGCTCTGGTGCGATGGACATGTGAAATAATTTAGTGTGTTATTGATATAAAGACTACTAACGTGTCGAATATAGGCGTCCCATCGGATTATGAGAATGATGGAAGAAATAGTGCATCTGGGTGTGCGCACACAATTAGTGCACTTTAAAGTAAAACCGTTACTAAACGAAATTATGAAATTTTATAGGGGAACCAATATTAGAAACAAGTCACTGTTTTTAGATAGATGGCATTGATACCTCAATTCATGAAAATTTTCGTTTAGTAACGGTTTTACTTTAAAGGTGCGATAATATGTCTCGCGCCGATGACTTAGTCTCCGTTGAAAATAGCCGCCATGGCCGAAATCGGTCGAATCTAATAACTTTAAACGAGCAATTCTTGTATATACATAATATATTATCTGAATCTCGGAAACGGCTCCAACGATTTTCATAAAATTTATAATGCAGGGGATTTCGGGGGCGATAAATCGATCTAGCTAGGTTTCTTTTTTAGAAAACGTTTACCAAAAAAAAACCGGTCATCCAGGTAATTACTATTAATTAGATACTAATATACCATTATATTTTTCCAGGAACAATAACATCAGCTGTACTGAAAGGTCTGAGCTACTTACGAGACAAGCACGCGATCATGCACCGCGATGTCAAGCCGTCCAACATCCTCGTGAACAGCAACGGAGAGATCAAGATCTGTGACTTCGGAGTGTCGGGGCAGCTGATAGATTCCATGGCCAACTCGTTTGTGGGCACTAGGAGTTATATGTCTGTAAGTTACCGCTCATTGTAGTATGATACGGTATATTTGTACATTCTAATACCGCGCAATTCACATTTTTAACAAATAACGTTTCGTATGTCATTCGATAGGGTATCGCAAGACGAATCAAATACGAGTTTGCAGCAATGGTGAGGCGTTCTTCAAAGAAGAAAAATTTCAGTGTTGTAAAGAAATCCACAGCAAACAGCGCTATCTTCAGTTTTTTCATTAAACTGAGTTAGGGGCCATCCATAAATTATGTCACTCGAATTTTATGTGTTTATGACCCCTCCCCGTCCTTGTCACAGCTAGTCACATTAGTGAGACTCCCCCCTCCCTAGTGTGACGTCACATAATTTGTAAAATATCTAGAAATTATAAAATCAACATCAAATCAAACATTAAAAATAACAAAGCAAAAAACTTAAACATTATGAACATGCAGATAGGGCTGAAAATACGATTATACGATTTTGAAATGTGACGTCACGAAATTTAGGACCTCTCCCACCCCTTGTCACACAATGTCACACTTCGTCGGCCCCCTAACATGTGACGTAATTTATGGATGGCCCCTTACATACTGCTAAACAGTTTTTTTGCTGAAGAAGTTGCTGATTTTGCCGTCCGCAGTATTAGAACTGAAGCAACGATAAGTGTATGCTGCTTTGTGCAACTTATAAAACGATAGTACAGATGCCAGCACATCAAGATACCCAAAACTGTCAAATTTTCCCAATCAGCCTTGAACCTAAAACTTCAGCGATAAAGTTGAAAATCTATTAAAGAAATTTGACAGATTGTTGTGCTGGCGTCTGTACAACCGAAACAAACAGTGATAATTATGAAACACTGCTTCCATTTGAAGGTTATAAAAAAGAGCTAGTTGGCCAGTAGTATCGCTTTGGCTACCGAAACCATCAAACTGCAATCAGTCTTGTATACTGGATGAATATGTCTAGATGATCGTGTTATCTGCTGGTCATTGGGCTACTATTCAACAGTAATAACTTGATCGGGCAGCAATACATAATTATGTGTGAACATTTCCAAAAATAGACTAAACACTGGGCTATTGGGTGTCAGCTTATTTATTGTTTGTATGTACCGATTTTTTTTTAATTATATATATATATATATATATTAATAATTGTTGTATTTTTACCCATATGTATACTTATTATTTTATTTGTATATTTCTGTTATATATGCTCCGTGAATGTATCCGTGGCACCACTGACTGGCCCTATCAGAATACCAGCGCTGCGTTATTTATTTTTTAGATATCGCTGTATAAGCTGAGATAGGGACCATTTTGGCCTCGCACAGATAATTATTTTATTATACTGTTTAGTTTTTAATTTTATTTTACTGGTTTGTTAGTCTTGTGCGAGTCCCAAATAAAAAATTTTCTTTCTTTCTTTCTTTCTTTTTATAATGCCTGTTTAGAAAATTATTTATTTATTTATTATATACTTTATTGTACACCTCATAATAAGAACAGGACAATCAAACATAAAATAAGTGTACAATGGGGCGGTCTTATCGCACAAGGCAAGGCAAAGTTATAGGTTGTATCTAAGTATAGGTTTAATTTTTTAAGTACTAATCTAACTACATATATACACTTACAGTAAAAACTGCTAACTAAAATATTGCATCAAAAAATTCTTCTGCATCGCTGTTGACTGGAAGTGAGCCCAAAAGACTGGGTAGTATGTATAGTATAGGGTTAGATTATTACCTGGTAAATACCATAACACTTGTAGTATAAAAATCTACATTAGTTTTCATATTCCATATTTTATTTACAGCCAGAGCGACTCCAAGGCACGCATTACTCGGTGCAGTCAGACATCTGGTCTCTGGGACTGTCGCTAGTGGAGATGGCGATAGGAATGTATCCCATCCCGCCGCCTGACGCCAAGACCTTAGCGGCTATATTCGGTGGACAGAACGAAGATCATTCTCCTGGGCAGGTTGGTATTGTTCCCATAAATTTGCTGCTAATAATAAGCTACGGTATTGGTAGCCAGAAACTAACAATGGTTTTTGGTAAAGAATATATAAAAATGGATAAAATATTCTGTTAACGTATCTTGTCTATCTCTATTCTATATCATTGGCATTTATCTCTATTTGTAACGACCATGCATGCAGATCAGATAAAACTTCCCAAGTAATCTTCTGAAACAATAATATGAATGCTTTCGACGCGGTATAACTGATGTCTACTGCTGCCGTTTGCCATAGTGTGTGTGGCTTCAATTTTGTACTTTACATCAATTATTATCAGTTTCCTGTGCACTGCAAGCACATTCTAGATAAGCACACTACACATGTCAAATACTTCGATGTATTTCATCAAGTCTCTGTAATCTTCAATCAATCCAAAAAAGCAAAGCGATGTCATAAGTACATCAAAGTATTGACAATGTGCAATATTCCTCGATAGTGACGACACGGACAGCTTTGAACGCGGTTTAGATGCGCTGATTGCGTTCAAATTCAGGGGGAAATACGCCTTTTGTATTATATACTAGCTTCTGCCCGCGACTTCGTCTGCATGGAGTTCAGAATTAAAGTACGTTTTAAGGTTAAATTCATCTTAGTTGTATCCTGTGGTTTTTACGCATTGCATTTTTTCACTTCTGACTTCAACAAATGAAAAATAAAATTGTCCAGCCGATCTCGAGTTCTGCGCTTACCAATACATTTAGCCATTCATTTTTATTTATATACATTTCCAAAAAAATATTTGAAATCCGTTATTTGTGATTGTAGGCGCCAAACTCTCCCCGCCCGATGGCGATATTCGAGCTGCTGGACTACATCGTGAACGAGCCGCCACCCAAGCTGCCGGCCGGTATCTTCTCCGACGACTTCAAGGACTTCGTCGACCGCTGCCTTAAGAAGAACCCTGACGAACGGGCTGACTTGAAAACGCTGATGGTAAGGACCAACTTAATTCGCTTGGATTCCAGTTTTAATTGAATTATATGGCTGTATTTTCCACCTGTTGGTCCTGAGGCTTACTTTTGAGATAACATGATGGATTACGGTCTGCTCTGACCGGGACATGCCTTTTAGTGGATGTCTCAATCTGCATAGTATGAATATTTTTTATATCCATAAAGCGACCGGACACTTAAAGCCGCGATCGATCGGTTGGCCATCCCTGCTATAAGCTATACGGGGACGGGAAAAAACAGGATATGCGCCGTACGAGGTCGCGGGCAAAAGCTATTTCTAATAAAAAGTATCTGCTAATCCATGTTTAAACTGGTCATATGGTTAGTTTTTCTTTAATGAATAGAAAGAAAGAAAAATGTTTATTTGGGACTCGCACAAGACAAACAAACCAGTAAAATAAAATTAATAACTAAACAGTATAATAAAATAATTATCTGTGCGAGGCCAAAATGGTCCCTATCTCAGCTTATATATAGAATAAGGCTGATTTATGTGTAACAATATTATTCTCTTAACAGAACCACGAGTGGATCCGCAAGGCTGACGCAGAGAAGGTGGACATAGCGGGATGGGTGTGCAAGACCATGGACCTGATGCCCTCCACGCCTAACTCTAACGTGTCTCCTTTTTCTTCATAAGCTGCAAGAAGTGCATACTTTCATCAGCGAAAAAGGGTTAGAAATATATTTTTTGGAGCTTGCATGCCTTTTTTTTTTAATGAATAAATGAATGCAAGTCGTCATTATGACTCTGCTTTATCTCTACAAGTTGGGTGAACAACACACTATTCACAAGTGTTATCAAATCTAAATATGTTTGAATTCAGATCATTGAAAAAAATGCTACAATAAAGTTACTCTATGTTATAAAAGATAACATTCAAATTCCAATGCAACCCATGATTTTTCTAGGGCCTTTTTAATACAAAAGGTCACTTAAATATCAACTTAAAATTCACAACGCTAAAGTCGATACTTGACTTGTTGGCGATAGATATTTATTGTCTCGAATTATATTTTTTATAGAGTAAGGCTTGAAATTACTTTTTTATTTTGACGTATTTTCTGTTAAGCAGACCTCGCGTTCTTTGCAAAATAGTGTTATTATTTCATATACTTAAATGCAATCATTTTCTTCTCTTCTGTATGGATGGGGAAGTTTTATCTTTACAACATGTAAAACAATTTCAGGTCAAAACATTTCCCAAGAGAAAGCGGGCGACACAATCACTGAAGACGCTGGCGGTGAAGAATAGCTGCCCTGAGACCACGCGATGACAGAAAACAGTGTGTCAACTCTAGATACCATTGTCCAGTACCAGAATGAGCCACACAGGCAGGCGAACACTCCACTTCATAGAGACGTGATCCTACTTCCTTGATACAAGCCTTCATTTTAGAAATTAAACTTATATTGGTATATTAAGACATTTATTCGCATTACGCAGAGCAGGGAGCACATGGAGTGCTCACAAATGCAAGTAATATCGAACGATGGAACGATGATGACGTATGTTGTCGCGGCGATTTGGGCTTGTGAAGGTTTTATCCACACTTGACACTCCATTTGGTACCTACTCCGTGACATTAACACATCGTAGCTCGTTGGTACTTGATACATTCGTTATGCTGTACTGAAAGTTTCTTACATCTAGCGTTATTAGAAAGTAAATCAGATTTATTCTACATATCAGGGTCGTCACGTCTCATATCAAATGTTTCATTAACACATTAGTAAAACTCTTCGGGAGACATCCTGTCATCGAATCGAAATTCAAAATTAATAATTTAATTTATAGAATTGGCTAAAATTTAAGGTAAAATCTGTAGGGGATTATTGAAAACAATGTGTTACGCTATCGCTATGAAGCTGCTTGCGTAGTCGACGACACAGTCAGCCTTCTGTCGACATCAATGTCGATGAGAAAATATATCGAATAAAAAAATGGAGAACATAATCGAATTAGAGGTGTAACTGTTTCATCGGCTACACATCGAAGGTGTTTGACTTTCCTTCTCATATACAGGCTATATGATTATGAGAAAGTTGAAAATAAAAGGTAAATGTGTGTACTGTAACCAATAGCACGGTGTCTGATGATAGATAGGGGTATAATACTAAAACATAGTGCATTCGTGGACGAACTAATCGAGGTTTTATAACAAAAAAACGACAACTAATCGATAAATGGTCAAGTAGAGTTGATTTAACTAGTCGCATGTCGAAAAAAATGTTAGTAGTGTTTTGACATATTTTTCTTTGCTGAAAGTGCGTAATTCATGTCAGCTGGTACCTGTTATTTGAATAGATTTCGGATGCGTTTTACTCGACGTGTCCGGAGCGTTGGAATACTCAAACGGCCGCGGAGGCGCGGGCGTGGGACTGTTCCAAATCTCAAACGTATCATCTTATAATCTGTAAAATAGAATGCATTTTTTAGAGATTACACGAAAGATAAAAAAAACGAAAAAATAAAAAATCGTAGGTATGTTTTTTATATTATTGACGTGATGCACTTTTTCCGTTTGGTTTGTTGTGTTATTTGCTTCGTTTTAGTATGTCCGCCATTTATTTACCCGCCCTGTCCCGAGCACCTAGTTAGATAGACACAGCTACTCACTAATGTAATGGGTTTGCGCTGTTGAATGTACGAGTGAATGATATAGTTCATTCTGTATTTGACAGGTTCATTAATTTCGAACACGATTATTCGTTCTAAGTAGATTGTAGTTACACTATTTGAATTCGAAAGGATCGCGCGCATTTTTGCTGATGCACTATTTAACATTGATTTTTAATTCCCAGCGTATGTATACCTCCTTCGCTTTGTAATCGCTATTATTTGCCTGGTCTTCCTATAGTATTTAGAGTTATGTGATTTTAAGATATATTGTGTGTTTCAGGGTTTGCGAAGTGTTTTGCCTTTTATTATACCCAGCATTTAATATTTTTTATTATGTCGTTAATTACATAATTTGACGGTGCTTTTATGTTATCACTGATGTAAGTGATGATCATATTTAAAAAAAAAACGTAAAAAAAATATTTTGTATAAATGGTCTTACTCGTGATTGATAGGTAGGTTTTAAATTTTTATTTTATTTTTCAAAAAAGTTTGTAATCATTATTTTGTCTGTAGTCGTCGTGTTAGGTTAAGTTGATCGTAAAATTATAGGTATTGTATTCCAAAATTATGTTACCTATAATGAATTTATAATGTGAACCAGTAGAATGGCGAGACCTCATTCTTAAATGAAGTAGTCAATTACATAGATGCGTTTCTGTAAACAACGCGAATATGCTCCGCTCTCCATTTCGCAAAATAGTGAATAATACATGTATGCTGGAATGTAGAAACTACATGTATCCTCCATTTTAGTTAAAGTAAATAGTTGATTCGTTTTGCTACAATGTTTGTTTGTTTAGGTCTGAGGTTTCTCTTATTTATTGTTTTATTAAACTCTAAAGTTCAGTTGTCTTTCAGTAATATGAAAAGATAACCAAATTCCAAAGACATCTAAATTTTAACTTTTCGAACTGTGAAAATATTCAGACTGTGACTAATGTGTTTGTGTTTAGATTTAAGAATTAGAGGAACTGAACATGGACGAACAAAAATAAAATCAACAAATTTTAAAATAATGTTTATTTTTTTATTAATTAAATATCAACGGACTCAGTAATAAATAAATAATGGAAACACCAATATCGATTGTAATAATAAGTGATATTTTTAGAATTATCGATTTGATACTTAAAAGTATTTTTTTATTTATTTATTTGACTAAACGCTTCTTTATCGAAGATGCTTTTACATATTATAGTAATTTTAAAGTTTCTAATGATTTCGAGGCACATTGTAATGAAAGTACTCGTTTTAAAATTATATCACAATCGATCTCTAAAGTCTAGCGTTCACTGAGGCGCAATCACGAAAAATCGATTAAGTATCGATGTTTAAATGGTCTTAGTCGATTTTCTGATAACGTCTTTTGAATGTGTTCGATATTATCATATCGTAATAAATAAATCCATGCATGTAACTCCAGTTTATTTATGTAAGCTTCTTAAGTAACGTCTGTAGTTAGGTACTTATGTACAATTAAATGTTAATAAAAATCTGTCTGTTTTTAATTTCCCAATTTAGTTTCGATTTAACTCTTTGTTTGCAATTGCATTGTAATTACTGGCTGAATAGTAGGCGTTGAGTCGACGGACTCGCCCCATCAAACATTAAAATGAAATATGCGATGTTGAATTGCAAAGAGGTTGCAAGGGGTGAGATCTCTTTGCCCCTCATTATAAATGTGCGTAAATATTGTTTTACGGAGGGACTTTTGTCGGGCCTCATTAAGAAGCCATTACATGTTCGAGATTAATTTGACTGAATTTAGTTGAACGTCAAAAAATACTGAGGTCCCTCCATGCTGATAGATGGTGAAAATAAATGATACAAGTGGCAGCTGTGTAATGAATATGATATATTATGGCATTGGCTTGTACCGTTTGTAGTAAGTTCAAGGTATCTTTGAGTTCCACGATGTTTTTTTTGTTGTTGTTTTGTTTTATGCTTTTGCATAGACTTACATCTTTGATACTCGTTTTATTTATTCTTGGCCTTTTTTGTCCTACATAGTTTCACATACATGGTCATAGTTTCACAAACCAAAAAAAAAATCTAGATATACAACGAACCAAAAAAATAATAATCAAGATATAAATCTACACTACACATACGCAAGTGTAGATTTGTTTTCGCGTTTTCAGTGTTGGTCCCATAGTAAAAGTTGTTCATAATGATGAGTACAATGACCTCGAGAGGTATTGAGTTTATTCTGTTACAGGTTGTATAATGCGAGTTTTTTTACGAACTCGATCGCGTTAACGTAAACGTTCTCATAACTCAAATTGTGTTCCGTTTCGAAGGGCGAAGGCATAATTCTAAATTAAGCCAATTTAACAAAAAAAAAAAAAAATCTTCTTGAAAGTACCAAAATATATTAGGTATTTACATTTACCTTACCCTAAATGCAAATTCTCGACTCGATAGGCAATAGATTCGTCGTTATTCCGTAGAGGGAAACGGAAAATGTGAAAAGAAATCTTCCTAATGTAAGATTACTGCTTACTTGAGCGTAGCAACGGATATCTGTATCGCTAGAGCGAACATCCGAAAAAAATGTGCTTCCAATCTTATCTATAGAGCACATTTCTTGTGGTAAAAGACGGCGCTGTGGATGAATTCGATCGATCTCAATATTAATTTCTTCAGGTTCGTTTTATATCTAGATTACGATTGTATAAAGGTAGGTAGGGGAGAGTGGGGTAAACACGGACACCGGGTCAGTGCGAGTGAGAGTAGTAAATGCTACGGGCCCCGCGCAATGGGGGGCTCCGCGCTTGGATTTACAAAAACATGTCTCTGAAAATCAGCGCCGTAATATGGCTCTGTCTCACACACGAGACCTCCTCTCCTCTCCTAACTCCTGCCATACTGAGCGGTAACCGTTTTGCGATGTGACCCCTATTTCCCCCAACCTGTACACCTTTTTTTTTTAAAGATGGTAAATCATCAAATAACTTCTTCCGCTCTGGGTGGAGCGGAAGGGCGTGTCAGACTCTTACTGACTAAAACCCATCCGTGTTCCTTCTAAAGCCCTTTGCGTTCCAGGGCCGCGGTGACCCTTTCGAACAAATTCCGCAACAAGTCTTTAATTTTGTTTATTTATTTATGGTAAGTAGGTATGTAGTACTTCGAGCAAATAAAATTTTCTTTTTTTCTTTTCTTTCATTCCTAGCATAGGTACCGTATGAAATCAAAGTAGCCCCAGGTCCGGTCCATACCTACTTAAATAGCCTTTTGTAAAGCCATACTGTTCATTATGCAGTAGTCTAAATTAAAATGTTTTAACAACTGCTTGAGAATTAACTTTTCAAATATTTTGCTAAATGCAGGTAAGATGGAGATAGGCCGGAAGTTGCCTATGTCATTTTTATTACCTACCTGATTTAAATAAAGGTACCTATGACTACTACTATCCACGCATTTATTAAACGTAACAGCAAGATAGGGCGCTACTACTACCCAAATTATATAGGTATATTACCCAAAAGTTTAATGGAAATGCTCCAGTAATCACCTGTATTTTTAGATTTAAGTGTATTTTAAAAACGTTAACGACATCACGTGGTGTTACGTGCTCAAAACTAAATAATTGATTACACTTAGGCACACTAGGTACTATGCAAAAGGTTTTCAGCTTTAGAAGGGGACGAATTCAAGGAGCGAGTTGTAGTTATAGGTATATTGCCGTACCCGTCAACGCATCGGATTTATTTACTAAATATCAAATTAAATCCGCACTAGGAAGCCGCGTTTCTGATTGCGCCAGACAGTCTGCCAACAGGGAGAGATGGCGGGAGATCGTGCGGAGAGCTGTGTCCCCCTCTACCACCGACGTGGACGCCTCGACGTCATTTTAAATTATTATTAATTAAACATTTTGGTTTTCGGGGAAACCTTAAAAGTCGACTGGAATTTTGGGAAACACACCAGAGAATGGGATTTTTACCTCACTTAAACCACCTTAGCTGTTGCATCAGATCAGCCCACTGTGTCACTGTCACTCGGTTGCATGACAGAGTCCCCACTCCGCCCGAAAATGTACCGAATATAATTTTGATGTAGGTATCTTCTCTCCGTTTATTTGCATCACTAAAACTTAACTAACTTTTAATCCTAATACAGGGTTGAGTGTCGCTTTTCACAAGGTTTTCATGATAAGTGCCGAAGTTAGTTGGGAACTTAGCGGGATGGCGGGCTTCTAGTCGTGGCTACGAACTTTGACATTAGACACCCACTGTACAAACTTTGGCTGGTTTCGTTAGCAATTATAAGTATAAAACATTAGCTTTTGCCCGCGAACTCGTACGCGCATAACCCGTTTTTTTCCCGTTCCCGTAGGAATTTCGGGAAATCCTCACTTAGTGCTCCCCTACGGAGGAGGCTACTAAGTGAGGCTAAATGCAAAATTTTAGCTTCTACGACCAGTAGTTTCGGCTACGTGTTGTCTGTCAGTCACTCACTCATTAACGGAAGAATTTCAAATATTAGGATAACAAGCCTTTGTCGGTTTATTCTCTCAGTTTAGTCCACATACCCAAAGTTTAAGTAATAGTATCGTTATTTGTAACTGAAGTTGTTTGAACTTTGAACTGATATTTTTATAGAGGCTATTGGTTTTCGATATTTCAGCGTGAAATAACGGCTTTCAAGAACTAATGATTTGTGAAGATGGTTTAGAAATTGTACCTCGTAGGAGGTATTTTCAGTAGGTAGGTAGGTACCTACCTACTCGTATTAAGTGCAATGTTTCATATTGAAGTTAAAGCTTACTTAGTATTTAACTACCTACATTTACGTCAAGCTACTACAATCTGTCAATTTTTTTATTAGATTTTTAACTTTATCTTTAAAGTATTAGGTTCAAGTTTGTTTGGGACAATTTTACAGTTACGGGTAGCTTGATGTGCTGGCGTCTGTACTACAAAAGCTATTGCCATCTAGCTAGATAAGTTGCCTTGAGGGCCATAATGTAACAGCAATCTAGGCAAACCATAGGTATACCTCTCTCTCTGGTCTAGGTACCTTCATCTACCTTTTTTTTAAATGGGAAATCATCAAATGATTTCTCCCGCTATGGGCGGAGCGTCAGGAAGTGTCAGACTTACCGACCGCAGGCCGCGGATTCCAGGACCGCGGTAACTCTTTCGAACAATTCCGCAAGCCTGGACCTTAACCTACCTAATTTCATAAAGATGATGGGGCAGAACTGGACACTCAATTGACTTGATCGTTTTTTCCTTCTCTTGCCCAGTTTTGCATCGGTATCGTACCTACCCAATGCGCACTTACAAAGTTTTTTTGAAATTCACCAACAGATATTGGGAAGGTAATTGGTAGGTACCTACTTACCTTCCCATATCAATACCAACATTTTTGAAACACGGCGAAAAAATGCGAGTAGGTAGGTATTCCTATATTTCGCGTCACTTGTCATCCGAATCTCGTCCCAGGAAGTATGGGAAATGACTACCCATAGCACAAGTAGGTCAATCGATACGCCTCGGGATGTTGCTGGGCTGATTATAATAACAATCGAGTAATCACAACTTTTCGCCACCCATCACTATGTTTAGATAAACAGGATGATATCGACATCTTGATGAATTGTGTTTTTGTTTGTTTACTCCGATTTGTTGCAGGGAAATTAAGTACCTATGTTTTATATACGGATAGGGCTGATTCTCTCGTCTTCATAAAGTGTTAGCAAGTTATTGATGATTTTTCTCTTTAATCCGACTGCGAAAAAGAATAGGTTATGAGGTTGACAATCTGTCATGTTTTGTGTTTCTGTTTGTTTGTGAGATCGTAGTTCAAAAACGACTGTTGATTAACGGTCGGGTTGACAGTTAACCAACTGTCAAATTAGCTAGGTACCAACATTAGCTGAAACGTCATGTTTGCCTTTCAAACATGACGTTTCAGCAACGTTATTGAAACCGGCCATAAGTAGTCGTTTTCGAACAATGACTGACAAATTATGTGTCTATTGATTTGTCTTTACAGTAAGAGTGTCACAGGCTATTATTGTGTCTGCCTACCTTTAAATTTATGTTGGGGTCGGCGTATCTGACTGCCTATCTGACCTCCTCATCGCAGTAACTGGGAAATACGGTACCCCTTAGCAAGACAAGGTGTCTGTCACCTGTCTGTCGACTGTCAAAGTTTTACAAATCACAATCGCGATCAACGGCATGTTGTGCCTCCCAAGACATACATGACATAATATATGGCTGACGAGACGTAAAAATGGGAATATTTTTTCGACCAAATGGAGTATCCTTGTTATCGTGAGAGTTATGGGAATGCGTACTAATTACCTATTCATCATCATCATATCAGCCGAAAGACGTCCACTGCTGGACATAGGCCTCCCCCAAAGGGGGCGTTTGCCATAATCGCCACGCTTGGCAGGCGGGTTGGCGATCGCAGTGTAACTGTTGCAATGCATAGAGAATGCTGCTGCCCATTGTGTGAGTGAGGTGAGTCTCTTCGCCTCTTACGACACCCACGGGAAGTGATGGGATGGTGCTATCCTTTTACATCCGACACCATACAGAACCTATTATTGGACTTAAAAGAAACGCCTTCCCGAAGGAATAATTATAATTAATCGTTCGTAAAGAGGCTCTTCCCCTGTGGCTGTGATATTATCGAATCTAGATTGGTATACTTACCTCGGGTATATCTAGGTGCCTCTATGTTAGGTCTTACCTACACATACCTAATATCTGTGTCGGGAGGATGTCCTGGGGGACAACTAATGACGTTCGGCAGGCATGTCATTTGGTGGCATTAATTACATGTTCATCAAATTAATTAGATTTGAATTATGGCAACAAAGTGACTTATTTGGTAGCTCTACGGGACACCAAGAATTAAATAGCTATGTTAATTAAACGAAAACAAAATAAAATTCATTCTGGTTTTTAACATAACTAAGACTAATATTGTTCAAAAGAGTCACCGCGGCCCTGAAACGCAAATGGCTTTAGGACGAACACGAATGGGTTTCAGTCAGTAAGAGTCTGACACGCCCTTCCGCTCCACCCAGAGCGGAAGAATTTATTTGATGATTACTCATACTTAAAAAAAAGGCCTATTCGAGTAAATTCTAATTTATTCTGAAGTAAGCTTGCTTCACTCCATGACAACGGAAAAAGACCCTCGATTATAAAAATTAATCAATCTACCAAACCTATTCCCAACTAAGTTTATTGGAGTCGGTCACCCATCCACTGACCGACCTCGGTAAGCGTCGCGGCTATTATTATTCAGCCACGAGCCCCTCGGAAAAAACCCTTATTTTAAAAATTATACGTCAATTTCATTGAGTCGACCGGATCGAAACACTTTGCAAATTAATAAGTTGGTAGTTATTGCACTTCAGACCAAACAAGATTGTGATAATTTTATAACAGTGTGCAGGCGGCATTACTAAAACTCTGGCACATCTACGAGTATCCATACGTCCTGTGCCGTAGCCGTCGAAGCTTTGAGGTAATCCGGACGGCGTTTTATTTTATGTCAGTCGAACGTAAAACCTTCGCTTTGAGAGTATTAATTCAAATACTGTCAAGAACAGTAATAATTTTGCTGGATCTCTAGAATCGGCTGTCAGGTTTTGAGGCAAGTTCTGTTTGTGAATGAAATTGTTTTTATAGATTGGTGTTACTTTATTTCAGGCATTTGTTAAACCTATTAAATACAAAACATACTATGAGCGTTTAGGTATGTACTCCTCAAGGTATTTCATACTCGAAAGTCGTTATTTACAAAAAAGATTGAACTTTCTATATAAAACTTAAAGTTGCTCTCACTGTGCACTTGCTTCTTCTGGGTAAGCTCGCTCCATCGTTGACTTTGTCGCTGTCATCTATGACCTAGACTAGAGTCAAGAGCAAAAGTAAGTATCACAAATTAAAAAAAAACCTTTCTCTGTAAATTCTTTTTTCGAAAAAGTTTAGGTATTCGTTAATGTTTCCATTCGCATCTCAGTTTCAATCTGTCAAAAAAGGCTCAATTTTCATAAATGACAGATTGATACTGAAATGCTAATGCGAAAGTTGCTTTAAAATTAGTAGAATTGGCACTCTGGGATTTTCTTGCGTATACCTATCAAGTTTCATTAAATTCGTTTATTAATTTCAAACATAACGGACTTAAAACTTTGTATGAATTACCATGAGGAGTAAATCTAACACATTTGCACTATTTCACTAAAAACTACCTAAATAGAACCTTAGCTACTGAACTATATCTAATAGTGAAATCTGTAAAATAAATAGGAAAAGATAGAATGAATACTTCATTTAAATCGAATGTTTTCCTTTTCCCTACGTGTAGGTAAAAAAAAACTTATTTTCCCTAGTACAAACTCCTAGGTTAGTTTTAGTCTCAGATTTAAGAAAAAGACCTTACTTTATAGAGCCTTCAAACGCGGCGTGATGAATACAAAAAAGAAAATCTTTCTCAGCGTCTAGGCGAGATTTTTTGTCATAAGCAGCTTTAGGAAGATTGATACTATACCTACCAAAGAAAGTATTTTTTCATTGCCATCTCCAAAAAATGGCTTAGCATGTTAGCATTGACTCTGTAAGAATAATAAAGGAGGAGATTGCTAACAAATACGGACGTACCTAGGTGTAGGTACCACGGTAGCCACGTACTTTGTTCACAATTTCTTCAATTTTAATTTATTGGGTGGTCGTCGCATGGTATTTCATGCAAATTGGCAAGTCCTTGTTCTTGGGAATGATTGAACAGATTTAATGAAATTTGGTAGGTACGCACAGGTACGCAATATACCTATATACCAAGGTCTAAAAAGAAAGACTAGGGTTTTTCGAAAGAGAAAAACAGAGATTTTCACTATCTATTGAAGGCTGGTTCGAGTTGGCACAAGAAAAGAGTATCTGTAAAGATATGGGCCTTTGACCAGCAGTGGGACACTAAATGACGGATGAGTCTCATAAAAGAATGAAAATTGAAAGCTCAAATTCACCTCAATACCTATATGCTCTCCAGGAAACATAACTTCCAATCATCATCCTAATATATAAAATTCTTTCGTTACTGCGTGACTGACAGATAACGCAGAACCGAAACTACTGTTCGTAGAAAGCTGAAATTTGGTATGTAGGTTCCTTGGGAAGTGTAGGGGAGCACTAAGGGTGTTTCTATACCAATCGATCGACGTTGCTCGATGCCACAATCGATCGATTGGTGTGGTAATACCCTTAGAGAGGATTTCCCGAAATTCCTAAACTTCTAG
>NDFZ01002128.1:0-16588 GCA_002192655.3 Mamestra configurata | reverse complement strand
TGTGAAGTAATACCCATGCTACCAAGATCAACTACAATCTGAAAGCTTAAGTTACTTATCAAAAGTTTCCTCAATGTTACACAGCCTGTCGCAATAAAAGTCAAGATTAAGAAAAAGTAATATTTTTTTCCTTATATGCACATTACGGATATGTCATTCATTATGCACACAATCTTTGTCAAGATTGGGTTGAGCAGGCTATAAACATGGTGGATAAATGCGTTGCTCAATGCAGAGGCCGCGGGCGAGGTCGCGGCATAAAATAGTTGCACTCATAATATTTACCAACACTCGTACGGGGAATCACGGTGTCGCAAAATTGGCAGAAAATTATATAATCGATGAAATTCCACTACTCTTTATGTAAGAACTTCACGACTAAGTTGATGCTTATCTTGCAAAATTGTAGATTATAATATCTAGCTGCTGTTTTAGGACTTTTGTCATCATCTTCATTCACTGACATGAACAATAGAATTTACTTACTAAAACATACGCGTATGTACTTCCCAAAATATTCCAAGTATACACTCCAATGCAATACAAAAAGACAATACACCCACTTNCACATACGCGTATGTACTTCCCAAAATATTCCAAGTATACACTCCAATGCAATACAAAAAGACAATACACCCACTCGCAAAGTTCTAAACAAAATATTTGCGAGCTCAAACTACGACCTGCGCAGGCGACGACCACCTGTGACTGTTACTGTCAAAATGTTCGACTTTCTACGACTAAACATTAAAGTCACGCTCGAAACTCGTAATCCCTGGGTTTGGAAAAGGAATCGTTGGAACATATCAGGGTATAGCTGCTACTTCCAGGGTTGTGGAATTGTTCGAAAGATTAACCGCGACCCTGGAACGCAAAAGGCATTTGAAGGACCAACGGTGTGTTTTAGGGAGTAAGACTCTGACACTGATGAAGTATCAGACACTCCTCGAGCGGCACAAGTTATTTGATGATCCCCCATTGAAAAAAACAGGTTATCAGCTCCTACACTAATGTCAATAACACAAAATGTCTAATCTTTTATCACAACGTGAACTGCTCTTCTAGACGTGATGGAGACGAGAGAAGAACACCGTATTTCGATAAGGAGGATGACCTGAGGATGTTTATAGGTGATCGATTCCTATAAAATAAAGAAGAGGAAGTTTTTAGGGTTGCCAGGTCTTCAGAACAAAAAGCCGGACAGACCAGCCAGTTTAGCCGGACATTTGGATAAAAAAGCCGGACACCCTTATTTTTTAGTCTTAGTATAACAAGACAATTTTTTTTAAGAAAAACAAGGCCTTTTTATCATTTATCATAAAATTTACCTTAAATTTGAATGAATCAAAAATAAGATTGTATGAATCAATCTTCTTTATTTTTTCATTTATTCATTAATATATTAATTTCTATCATTGCAATAGAAGACGGACTAATACTGTTGCAATTATAGAAAAATGCTCAAATTCAAAAAGCCTAACAAAAGCCGGACAGGCGGGGCACCGTCTAATTTGGCCGGACACACAACCAAAAAGCCTGACTGTGTCCGGCTTTATCCGGACGCCAGGCAACGCTACGCCCAAGGTGCAGCATGAAAACTCAAAATCAACACAACACATCTGAAATGTGTCAGACATTGTAGATGTTCATAAGAAGACATCAGGTGACGTGGTCGCGACACCTTCTATTTATGAGCAAAGCACTATAATCAACAATTTGGGACAACTCGACAAGTACGAGTAATACTAGAGCAGTGGAAGTAGTTAAAAACAACTTTTGGCCTAACTGTATCTCCTCAAACCGTTTCGCTTGTAAACTTCTAACAATTAACGTGTACGTGGAGCCTCCTTCACGACCTAGATAAACATGTGGTAAATCAAATTCTTTTTGCGGGTAATAATCCTTGTACGAATTGAAAGACTTTCGTAATACTTAAGGAAAATAGTCTAGAATCCAAAGAGTGTTAAAATTGTTATTTTCTGTTATTTTTGTTGCAAAATTAACACTAGTGTTGTAATGAAACGTGTTGTTCAAGTCATGATGATTGTGCAGTTTTGTGATGGATATTTTGCATCATTTTTATGACGTCTCTGGTACCTACTGCAACACGTAAGAGTCAATAGATGACCGATACTTATATCCAAACATGAATGGGTTTAATTTACACTGTGTACAAGATGACGTATTGCGCATTGCATTTACAGCATGCTAAAATAGTTTTAAGTAACGGTAATGAAAGGATCATTTATGGAAATCAAACCAGATGATGAAACAAATCATTGACAGCTTTGTTCCACCCATTACTGAGTATGCTCAGCCTCCTCCCATATGTAGGTACTATGTTTCCTTAGAATGCGCGGATCTTGTGCAGGTAGTTCGCCAATCGGGCTGTAGTCTGCTGACGCTCCTTTTAGCGTTTCTCGGTAATCTCTATTCTGTTAGTGCTTTTTTTTTATTTTTATTTAATATGGGTTTGCTCTTGACTCTAGTCTAGGTCATAGATGACAGAGACAAAGTCGACGATGGAGCGAGCTTACCCAGAAGAAGCCTGTTCACTCTAATTTTGAAGAGATTAGGGTTGTACGCGTTCGGAAACACAGACGCAGGCAGAGAGTTTCACTCCTTTGTTGTACGCATTATAAAAGACGTTTGGAAACGTTTAGTGCGAATTGGTGGAATAGCAACACGGTAGGAGTGGTAACTTGCAGTGCGTCTAGATGTCCGATGGTAGAAGGGGGCCGGTGTGATGAGATCGTGGAGTTCCTGGACACTGACAGTTCCTGCTCTGCAGAACTTGTCATCACCACATCTGGCTAAGGGTCCGACCCACCTACATATCACGACAGGTAAACCCGTAGTTCGACATTTCCTAATTTCCCAACTTCTGAATTAAGCTGTTGAAGTTGAGTATTTATCAAACACTACTTACTTAAGCCTGAAAGCCTGTCAAAATTAGGCGTTAAAGTAGGTTTTGAAGTAGGTAGGTTTTAACTCATCATACTCAATTCAGAAACCCGCCTTAAGTTTAATGATAGACCTAACATGGCGCAAATAGAGCGTTTAATCAATAATGAGATCCTCAAGCAGCCTGTCAGTGTTAATTATGACAACACCGTCACCAGTCTATCTGCGGAAGGATCGATGTTAAGAGGCTGTTCGTTCAAGTTAATTTGGCAACAGACACCTCCACTTATTACATCAGATAAACGTGGCTACCGCTTATGACATCAACATTTACAAACAAACATTCAACTAACTGTCAATCAATGTTTACAGCGCAAGTTTTACACTTCTTATGAAATAATATCTACGGTAGACTGTAGATATTTTTTCATAAGTGGTGTGCAACTTAACAATCTCTAGGTATCCAAAACAAAGCCCAAAGGAGTACCATCAGAAAAGATTTAAAACTTGTTTTAAAAAATGCTGCAGCTTGTATTAAACAACGCTGAATTCAATGTGATGGAGCTTACGGAATAAGCTCTTTGAGTAATTGCATTTTTAAAGTGAGGAAAGTCCTGTGTATCATGAACTATATTTTCGCAAAAGAGTCTATTACAGTCACTTTTCCAATCTTTTGCTGTAACAATTTGAGTTTGATCTGAAAAATAAGTGAACTACGCTTAACGTCAACCGCCCTTGAGCCCGTCAGGTTAGTAGGGCAGACTTCTTTAAGTATGTTTGTTATCAAATATATTTTAATTATAACAAGTTAACTAATAAGTTGGCCAATACAAAGTGGCTCAGCGGCACGCATCGGCCGCCCTACAAGGATGCGGCGATCACCTGCGCGCCGCCGACAGTGAAAGTGCCGCAGTGACTTCGTAACGGCGTTATGTCACAGCCTCGCGCCTGCGCAGTCGCGCCCCGACTATGACGCCGCGCGCGCACCTTTAACACCATCCAAAAAATATTCCGATTTTTGAGGCATAAGTGATCGTACTAACAAGCATGTGCGAGTGAAACTTTGAAAAGAAGTTAGAAATATTTTTTTCCAAAATGTCTCCCCTAGTGATAGTTTTGTTAAGTGCCTTAGTTTTAGTAAATGCTGTTGAACTTCCCGACAGCCGGGAGAGTGCGCGCGAGGAGAAGTTACGGAGTGCTTTGATCGACGCTTTCCAGAGCATCAAGAAAGGATCCGCTAAGGGCGGTGTCGACGAGGACCTGGCTTCCGACCTGATCGGTTCCCTCGCCAAGCCAAGTCCTCCAAACTCCAGTCGAAACGATAAACCTACGACGGAGGATGCCTTCGACGTGTTCGCGGACGACGATGGGCTGTCGTTCGCAGACTTCAGCGACATCAAGACCGAAGCGAAACTATCGACTACTGAGAAGTCTCACAATGTTCAACACATCGTGAAGACCACCACTAAGCCCACGGACAAAACGACTTCGAAACCGAACAAGGATGTTCTGAGTAAACTGAGTGACTCGATCAGGAGCACTGTGAATGAGTCCAGGAATGCTCTGAAGAGAGACATCGCGGGCATGTCGGAGCTGATGGGGATCGAGAAAATGCTGCGTCTGTTCGACGCTGACATCCTGGTGAAGCAGTGGCCGGAGCTGCAGAAGACCGTCAGCGGGGAGTGCCGCGTGGAGATGCAGGAGTACGTTGACGGCCTCATGGAGCGACAACTGTGGGCGCTCAAGAGTAAGTACCAACCTTCAACAGCAAAATGCCAAACATAATTTTAGCGCCAGATCAAGGTTAATGTATGCTTACGATTTATAGATTTTGGTTTCGAAACTGAATTTTTGGTCGAGCCTCAAAGTCATGTTGCAAGAATTTAAATAAATATGTGTTTTAAGTATAATTAAATATTTTTCATAAGCGATGATATAATGTCCTCGGGTGGATCTGTGCGTTACACAAGATACACTTTTACCGAACATTGTGCAAATAAAACGTGTGCTAAGTATCGTTACATAAACTTGGAGCGATTACTTTTATGTTAGGTGTTTAATTTTGAATAAACTAATGTGATTCGCTTTCCAATCTAAGTTCGGAAATATTTAAAATTTCGTATTTCACGACGAAGTTACGAACGGGCTTTCTATTTGAGTAGCAAGAATTTTGTAATGCTTATCGTGATTTGCAAAAAAAAACACCCAAGAAGGCTTTATAACCCCAAAAGGTCATTCTCGTACTTAGGTACTGGTAGTATGGTCACGTCATGTTGCGGAATTTGTTTGAAAGGGTCATCGTGGACCTGGAACGCGAAGGGCGTTAGGAGGAACACGGATGGGTTTTAGTCAGTAAGAGTCTGACACTCCATCCTGCTCCGCCCAGAGCGGAAGAAGTCATTTGATGATTTCCCATCCTTAAAAAAATGGTCACATACCTATTTATTATCTATCAAGCCAATCTTTAGAAGAAAAATAAACCCCTGAGAAATTCATCAATTGCAATTTAATTTATGAAAATGTTGTCTTCAATATCATTATCAATTCATATCATATAGGACTATTTATAATTTTATTACAAGGCTTGCTAAAACTGTTATTTAATGGTTTCGTAACGTGAAATATTAAATTCTGATTTAACTGCAGTTTAATGGCTATGCGTCTTTTTAAAGGGAGATTAAAGTTAATGAGAGTTTGCAAACTGTGATTTAATTATACTGTAGGTATCTAGTGTGGACGCAATCGTAATTAAATACTACATGCTTGTGTATAGTTACGATTATGACAAGGTGTTTAAGCTTTTTCATTTGTCTTACGAGTATTTCTAAGTACATTAAAATCATCATTCTTTTCTTCCCTTGTACCGTATTATTTAGGGTTGAAGCAATACGTTTTCTCCCTACATTCTCTACTGCCAACCACCACACCGTAATCCTCGTTTTCTTTCAGGCCCTTCCTCACACAGTCCATCCCTTTTTACTTTGGCCTTCAGCCATGTCTCTGTATTTCAGTAACTTGTCGAACTTCAACCCTAAAGTTCAGGATGCTACGAGACAAAGGTTCTCTTTAATTCAAAAATTCGAGAAATAATCTGCATTGATTTTACATTGAATTTGCATGTTTTACGACTGATTTAGAAACGTATAAATTAGTAAATTGAACAAAAACTTACGCAGATATTGGTTTTAAAGGAATGAATTAAGCTAAGTGTGCTTTAGGGGTTTAGGAGATTTACTATGTGATGTGGCTGTGCTTAATTTAAATAAATAAATAGGAGTTTTAATTAATTTAGACTAATGAGTTTAATTTCAATCTGTATTTGATATACTCGTAGGTACCATACATCATTAGGAAATGAGCTCAATATTGTGTAGTTTTTTTTACCCAAAGGTTGACTGGTAGAGAATACCTTGATGCATTGAGTCCGCCCATGTACCACTATTGTACATTAAGTTTAAATAAATAAATATTGTTCATATTTCAGCAGATATATTTTCTGTATCTAAAACATAGTATGAATGAAAGGACACAACATTTTTAATGATAAAAATCGGTATTAACACCGAGGTTTAGATGAATCACGAATCTATCTAAACTAGGTCACTCTAACGGATGGACAACAGCAAAATATACAACAAAACAACTGGTTGAAGCGGCCAAAGTTTTTCTAAACTCACTATACCGACTGCGCGGAGTTGCGCAATGAGTTTTAAGCCCAAATTCCGTATCTGGGTCACTAGCGCCACCAAGCGGAGTTAATAAGATCAAAACATTTGTTTACTTGCACAACAGATTTCTTTTTTTTACTTCATTATTATACTTAAATAACGGCTTTTGCCAAAATCGTGCTGAGATAACCGTATAACTTGTAAGCGAAAATGAACTCTATGATTTTTCGCTTACAAGTTGAAGTGTTTTAATTAAATGATTACTTGGTTAGAGGAATAAACAGTAGGTATATGCTAGGGCCAAATTTTGCTTGAATAGGCATGAGTTAATGTTACAAAATATTTTGCAATGAAGAGACTATCAATTTACTTTTTCAATTTTTTTTTAATGAAGGTACTAAAAAAAATACAAATATATTTTTCTCATATCAATACTCCAAATCATATCAGAGCCAAACGAAGACAACTGACAATCAAATGGCTTGATGAACTAATGTATGAATCATATTATAATACTAATCGTGAAATGCATTCTTTAACCTCAGAAATGCATAACGCAATATTTCATTAAGTTGGTACATACGTACTTGGCAGTAGGTAAGTAATTAGGTATTTGCCTATGCTAATGAATATCCAAAATTTTACAAACCAAGGATTAGGCAATTGAGAATGTCAGGTATTTACTGCAAAAAACCAAGGTTTTCAACTTACTTAATTAAATATATACCGAGAGCCAGCATTCTTTATCAACTGTTTGACCAGTTCATCAAATATATGTGGTCGCCAAGTACTATAAGTAGTTGGTAGTACTTAGCTAAGTTATACCATCACACGTACAATAAACTTATTTACTCAAATCAGAACAAATAAGACGTTTCCGCCATATTCTCATGGACATCATCATCTATTAGGTTCAAGGTCGATCTCTTAGCCTTTGTTCTCAAACCAATAGCACAAAATCTTAATTTTATTTATTTTCTCTTATTTCCTTTTAAATAATTATGGCCAATTTGGCGAACCCCACCTTTACAGATCTATGCTATAACACGCGAAAGTTCTAGTTATTAACTATTGTTTTCTATGACGTCATCTCTTATTAAACTTACCATCTCTTTACTACTTATGATCTGCTATTGGCTATTTGGTCTACTGCCACAAAATGAGTCCTGCATGATCATAAGTGAATTGCGACAAACGGTTTGACTATACTGGAGTTAGCCGAAATTCACTGAAAAATGTTACTTCTCAGTGGCATTTCAGAAATACATACAATGCCGCGTAATTCACGCAAAAATGGAAAAATCGGCGTCATCAATTTTGCAACGGCTTTGGTTAGTAATGTGAGTATCTTCATCATCATATCAGCCGAAAGACGTCCACTGCTGGACATAGGCCTCCCCCAAAGGGATTTGCCATAATCGCCACGCTTGGCAGGCGGGTTGGCAATCGCAGTGTAGCTGTTGCAATGCACATAGAATGCTGCTGCCCAGTCTCTGGTGAGTCCCTTGGTCGCCTCTTACGACACCCACGGGAAGTGATGGGATTGTGCTATTCTTTTACGTCCGACACCATACAGAACATGAATATGAGTGTAATATAAGTAATATAACATATTAATCAGAACAAAAAAAGAAAGAAATGCCCCAAGTAAGTAATTTGCAGTGCGGAAGTTAAATTATATTAAATAAATCATGAAAGGGAAACAGCACACTAAGACTAAGTTAGATGCTTACTACAGATAACAGTAACTTAGGTTTCACTTAACTTGCACACGCTAACTTTACAAAAAAATAAAAATATAGGTGATTTCATATTCGCTGTACATTAAACTGTGCCTAACTATTTACTTTACGTTTCCTAATAGTTCTTGTACACGCAAAATTGCTCTTAAACCTGAAAACATGCAATAAACAAAAACATGCGCGATCTTTGTCCGTTGCTATGTAGAAACTTTGTGTCAATTAGTTTATCATTTCTATATCAAACTAGTCGTAGATAAATATATTGTGAAGAAACCAGCACCTATCAATCTATCTGCAATGGACTTGCATGGCGGTTTTTAACCTGTAACAGGAGTAGTGGGAATATAATATTGACGACACAGTTAGCGCAGTGGTTGAGCGATTGACTGCTGCGCTGCGTGTCGCAGGTTCGATTCCCGCACGGAACAAATATTCGTATGGCCTACAGATAGTTGTTCCGGGTCTGGCTGTTCGTGTATGTGAATTTGTATGTTTGTAAACGCACCCACGATACAGGAGAAATTGCTAGTGTGGGGTAACTTTTAAAAAAAAAAAAACCGGGCATAAAACTCCTTGGTGACTCAGAATTCCAAGAGCTGAAGAACCAAGTATTACAGCGTAATGTCTTAAGCTTAACCAAACTTGCGAATACAAGTGACACATTACACAATGATGCCATTTGTCAAGTGATATGTAAGATAGGATCAATGACCGGATTTATGCCTTTTTGCAAAAAAAGACAGATAATTAATGCATAGGTTTTAGGCCCAGCCATTAATATTCATATCTTTGGTTAATGTTTGTAATTTATTTAAATCTTTGTTGGTCTGTCATCTTAAACAAATTGAGTCTTGTTTGTTTGAGGTGCCGCTTGGATAGTATTAAATAACTAAGCAGCTATTATACAATTATAGATACAGTCCCAAAATATCCAACTTGACTGTTTCCTAGAGATTTATCCCAGCAGAAGATTCAGAATCATAAATACTCTAGCCAAACAAGAAAATATAAAGTGGAGCTAAACTTGGTGCGACTATCTCTCTCGAAGTCTTGTGTTTTAGCTGTGGGAACGTTATATGTTTCTTGAACGTTATATGTTTTTTGAACGTTATATGTTTGTACCTACTGCTGGTCACGTGGCCCCGCGCTATACATCATAAATTCATAACACATGACTTAAAAATTCCGATACATTTGCAATGGTGGACNGTTATATGTTTCTTGAACGTTATATGTTTCTTGAACGTTATATGTTTCTTGAACGTTATATGTTTGTACCTACTGCTGGTCACGTGGCCCCGCGCTATACATCATAACACATGACTTAAAAATTCCGATACATTTGCAATGGTGGATACCATTACACCACTGCCGACCTTCAGTGGCTTTCCTACGACATGGTGTCCCAACCCGCCATCTTTGATTTGGCAAGAACGCGGGCTTATGTAACGATAGCCGGCCGCTGTCTCCTCGAAGTTCGACTGGTCGAGTGCCCGCTTGATTCGATTATGTATAGTTATGTTATCTGTGAAGTCAAACTAGCGGTTTATATTTTGGCTTTAATTTTTTATGGTTATGTATATAAATATCAACTTGGAGATATCCTTTCTCCATTTGCAAGTGTTATATTGATTATGCAGTGTAGCAGATATGTATAGGTTTTTATGAGATTCGAACCTCAATTTCAAGCCTCCCGTGAACATCTCTATGACTGCAAGCGATTACAATCGGCACCAATGTCAGCGGATCTGCATTCTGTTGGGAAATGGAAGATGTGGAAATTACTGACACAAGGTGACCTTGTCTTTCTCTCTTCGGCTTAATGTTTGTGTTAATTTTCGGCCTTTATTAATACAAACAGACAGATAATCAGAGTTGCTTACGCATTAATTATATTCAAGGTATAACTTTTGCCCGCGACTTCGTACGCGCATATCCCGCGTTTTTTCGCGTTCCCATAAGAATTTCCCGTTCCCGTTTAGCCTATAGCATTCCTCATGAATGTGGCTATCATTATCATATATATAATAATTTTCCAAATCTGACTGGTAGTTCCAGAGATTAGCGCGTTCAAACAAACAAACAAACTCTTCAGCTTTATTATATTATAGTATATAGATTAGAATGGATTTACGAACCACCTCGTATTTAAACTCTGAGATCAGTAGGGTGCCATATTAAGTTAAATTGATTCAAATAAAATCCTCTTCAGTCAAACAAGTTCTCTAGCAAGAGAAAGATAAGTATAATTTATGACTAGATGATATTCTTATCAAAAATGTCAGACAGAGGATTCAATTGGTGTTTTTATCTAACCAAAAACAACAATTTCTCATCAAGACAATATAACGGAAATTAATTTGGAGTCAGTCGACACATAGCGTGATTTGAAAACATTTTGGACTGCTACATGCACTGCACTCACGAAAGAAAGTAAAATGTCAAAACAACATTTTTCATACAAGACCGAATGAGAAATGTTTTGACATTGCCCAAATTACTTTCTTTTAATTCCACAGAATCGTCTCTAAACACTAACGGCCGGTTTCAATAACATTTAACCAACTGTCAAATTAGCTACCAACAGTAGCCAAAACGTCATGGTGCCTTTGTAACATGACGTTTCAGCTACTGTTGGTAGCTAATTTGACAGTTGGTTAAAGATAGATACGTTATTGAAACTGGCCGTTCAAGTTGTCTCTGCGGTTATCCTTAATGATTTAAAGACGCTTTTTGTTTCCTAGCACGCTTCGAACTATCTTTTAAATAAGTTTGATTCACAATCTGATAACAGTTACGGTGAAATAAAACAACAACTGGTGTAGGTTTCAGTAGACTCACTCTACATAGTCCACATACGAATATGGACGGATCAAAAATCTTACAAATATAAGCGGTTTTTTGCGTTGTTTCAATCACTTATGATAATTCTCTTTTCAAAACTCAATGAGTCATACTGAAGGCGTTATGTTTTGGTTTGGCCATACTGCTGTCCATACTCTTTTTCGATTCGATTATTAAATCAGCCGGAAGACGTCCACTGCTAGACATAGGCCTCCCCTAAGTGTTGCCACATCGGCCGGTCCCGTCGTCTCGCAACCAGCGGATTCCCGCGACCTTCACCAGGTCATCGGTCTACTTTGTGTAAGACCTTCTTCGGGCTAGCAAGGCTGCCTCTTCCGGTACGCAGTCGTCAATCCAGAAACTTCCGGCCTCTCTGTTTTCTTTTTAATGTTATTAAATTAATTGAAATTTCTGATGCCATGGGGCACTGTAGCCGTCACCAGAACATTACGTTTGGCTCAAATGATCTCGTTCCTTGGTGACTTCCGTCAAGGCCTCCTTGTCGGCTGTAGTGGACAAACTTCCTTAAACATTCCACATCTAAGACTTTCCCCAAACAGTTTTAAAGTATCATATACCTTCTGTATTTCTTACATATTATCACGTTTATCGGCGACCGGCTAACTAGTAGCATTGTGCTCGCATCGTGAGAGATACGCCGCAGATCAGCAACTTTCATCTCGTCATATTATTACCGTTGCGTAAGGTCGCGGGTTCCTTCCCAGTCCGGTTGCTTGCCGCGGTATGTGCTGGATGATTGCCTATTGTTTGCCTGTCATAGTTGGTAATAACATTTTCAGCGAGTTCATTATGGTTGTCTGAAATGTGGAAAATAGTCTTTCTTTATTTTAAGGCTGGCCATTATCTTAGTCCAATGTTGTTTCTGAGAAAATATTAAAATTATTATTAAATAAACAAATTTAGATAAAATAACACTATAGATTGTTGATTAAATTAAATATAAGACGCATTTTTTTATTCTCCCCCCTTTGCAGAATGTATCCACGTTCCACAAATATTTATAAGTTTTAAGTCTTAAGATAATAGTAAACATAGTAAACACTTGTATGTTCCTGGTGAGTGTTTGTATGATTGTCGCACATATTGACAATCAATCACATTTAATAAACATGCTTACAAAATGTTATTTGAGAGGAAATCGCAACTTTGTAACGCTTGTTTGTAGTTCTTCTTAAACCTATTTAAAGTATAAATAATTTTACAAATATTTGAATTCTTATAATTATCATTTTAAAATACGTGTTATGCAGGAAACATAATAAGTATTAAGCTTTGTATGGGCACACCAACGACATATTATGTTACGATTATAACAAAACATACTAAAAAAAACGTACAGACGAATTGTGAACCACTTCCTTTTAAAAGTCGGTTAAAAACTAGCCAAGAGCAAGTTCCGTACCATAAGCAGAAAAAACATGTTTCTTGTTTGGGGCCCCCTTTTATTTTATTATTTGTTGTTATAGCGGCAACAGAAATACATAATCTGTGAAAATTTCAACTGTCTAGCTATCACGGTTCAAGAGATACAGCCTGGTGACAGGCAGACAGACGGACAGTGGAGTCTTAGTAATAGGGTCCCGTTTTTACCCCTTGGATACGGAACCTTAAAAACAGGCGATCACAGTTCCTCGATTGTATGTAAATGTATTATTATTATTCTCAAGGGCAGATATGTGCATTCTATACACGCAAAATATGACTGACAATCACAACATTATCAACTGCCGAAGTCGCTTATTTTGCATTTAATTACTGTCGTACTACTAACAATTGGTTTCAATGCATTACAAATGCTATTTCATGGCCACTGTATGCAAAAGCCATTGCATAACACCCTATGCTAATGCCGCGAATGACTAGAAACTAAAGTAACCATATTGATGTGCAATTAATCGAAAGTTGTCAAAATTATGTCATTGTCAAACATGACGCTATGAGAATGACATTTATGTATTTCTAGGTTTGCGGAATATGTTCGAAAGAGTCACAGATTAGGAGGAATACGAATGAGTTTTAGTCAGTAAGAGTCTGAGTCATTTGAAGATATCCCATCCTATAAAAACAAGTATTACAAAAGAAAATGAAAAAGAAAAGAAAAATGTTTATTTGGGACTCGCACAAGACAAACAAAATAGTAAAATAAATTAATAACTAAACAGTCAAATAATGTAAAAAACATGGATAATTATACAATAAAATAAATGACGAGGCTATCTTATCTTTATGATTCATCAATGACCTTTCTCTGGTTTAGACCTTTTGCAGTTTCTTAGAAATTTGTTGGCAATACAATAGAGTGCTTGTTTGGAGTAGTGGTCGCATGCGCTATTGCTCAGCATAAAGTCCTGGGTTAGATCTCCGAGTCCAACAAAGTGGTATTAGGTTTTTCCAATGAGCGTCATATACAAAGCTTCTGAAACGATGTAAATGTTGCAGTTATAAGTAACGTAATATGCTAATTAACTTGTATGTAGGTATGAACATTTATTATGACAAACCAACCAGGTTACTAGCACAACGTTATGTGGCAAGTTTGGCAGATTCTGCAAATAAAGTGACATAAACAAAGTATTTGACTGGTTATCACAATATGTCCTGACAGTTAACTCAATTGCTAAGTTTATTTTTATATATGTTCTGCTTTATTAAACAATACCTGACGCGATTTGACAGATCATCGACAAGGGCCACTGTCAGTTATAAATACTTATAATCAATAAAGCCCTGTTTCTATTTTAGCCATAGAGAAAAAATACAAACTTATTCCTACTTGTATTTATTCGTCAAGTTTGAAATCATCAGAAATTGCGCCATTTGAGTGTTTAAAATTAATATCAACAGCCCAAGGCAGGCAGGCAAACATTAAAATTAAAATAGGTAGATACATGNTGAAATCATCAGAAATTGCGCCATTTGAGTGTTTAAAATTAATATCAACAGCCCAAGGCAGGCAGTGTAAACATTAAAATTAAAATAGGTAGATACATATACCTAAATTCCATATATCATATTATTATTTCAAAATAAAATACGTCAAAGTAAGTTATTAAAATTCACTCAGTATCAAGAAACTTACGACACATTCGACATTTGACGCAGAACGTGCGTCGCGAGTGATCTGCGCGTGCGTCGATGCTTGCAACCGTTTCGTCATATGTTATAGGCAAAGCAATAAACTGGGTGGCTTAAGCCGTGGTGTTAGTGCAAATCACCTAATTATATATGTCCTTCATTCCTGTTTCTTGAAAGAAGAAAAGAATAAATCATCTGCCTTGCCTTTTCCGAACTATATTACGGGCGGCTTCCAGTCAAACTGGACTCATCTGAATACCAGTATTTATTTACGTGGAGCGTCTGCCTCCTGACCTCCAGAACCCATTAACTGGGTAGGTAATGCGATACTTCTTGGCAAGACTGGTGTCAGATTTTCTGGCTTCTGACAATCCGTAACGACTGCCAAAGATCCACAAATGGCAACCGGGACTAACGGCTTAACGTGGTTTCCGAGGCACGGGGGAATCTCGGTATGTTAAGATGGTCACCCATCCACACACTGACCTCGGCAAGTGTTACCCCCCTGCATGACCCCCTTTTATGTCATATAATTCCTTACACAATCCACCCATATTTTCTTCCCTCTCCCTCTTCATCCGATCACATTTAATCACTCGCTTGATAGAATATATGATGGTAGCACCCAATTATATCTCAATCATTATTAATCTATTTCAAACCCTTTTCAAAGAAAGAATCTGAAGCGGAAACCATTCCAGCCAATCAAGAAAAGTGACATTAAGCCATACCACGCCATACTGGGCCAATGTTCCACTGGAAATACCAAAGCAAGATACAAAAACCCTGAACTGACCATATCAGTTGAGCTATTCGACACGGTGAGGCGAGGCCTTGTTCCAAGTCGCAGCCTTGCACCGGCGCAGACTCCCCTTTATAGCCATGCGCAATGTCCTGCGCAGTCTGCCCGAACCGGACAGTCGCCAGAGCGGACCTGGCCGGACGTACTACTGGGACTGATAGTTTCACTTTCTATATGTTTATGATACTAATGTGAAACACTGTTTGTATATCTGTGCTCGTTGATTTTCTTGACTGTTTTCCTCATATGAGTCTTGGTACTTTTCTTTTCTATAGGTAACGGTTAAAACACATTTTAGTCAAAGTCACGTGTATGAGCCATTTCGAACAACCGTTTAAAACTTAGCGTTCTGCATTCTATTGTCAGCAAAGGTATTTTTTTTTAATTATGTCATTGTTAAGCTCAACAAACTTATTTCCCAATTTTATTTTTCATGGGGGCTACGTTTTCATTTACAACCTTCCAACGTCTACTTTACGAAATCGTATCTATGAAAAAAAAATACAAATTTTAATTTATATTCTGTCATTTCGTGTAAAAATTAGTTAGCAACTAGAACGTAAAGAGCTATGTATGTATGTATGTAACTCGGGCTGGTTTCAGCAACTCCACGACTAAGCGCGTATTTTGCGAGCAGTTTTTAACGTAAAGATTACGTAGTAACTATTCAGTAATCTGTGGTAAAGAGCTAACAAACTTGACAAGTACCTACATATTTTACATTTCCACAAGAAAGGAAATGTCTATAAATCCTATGTTTACAAACCCTTGGCCCATAGATAACACCATCGGATAGCCAAAGCTGGCAACACTTTCTACTTTTAACACTACGTGTCTATGGTTTCCTTCTGATTCTACTTCCTTTTTATATTATAGTACTCTGTGGATTCTACTGTTAACGCTTGTTAGCGAAAGTGGTTTCACAAAGAATTTTTATTGCATTTTTGCACAGCTGCGCGTAATTTTATAAAGCGCACTGGTTAGATGTTATAATTCATGTGTAGCAGTTTATGACGTTCAACAATCATTAATTATAATTACATATTTAAGTAAGGTATTGCAAGTTTCAGTGAAAAAGCTTCTAAGTAGATAAATAACAGTTTGAACTGACATTGTTGATACTGTTTTAATAGCAATAATTTTAACCATAGTTTTAATTTGTTTTTGTGAATGATGGGTAACCTATTATGTCCACATCAAACCGTGTAAACTTAGGTGGAGTGCTCATGAAGTGAGCTGTCATTCCATCTTGTTTGCCTGGATTGACAGCTCAGCTCACGTCACGGTCATTTCTTCTCATTTTTCATGGTGAGAGATTTACAGAATGGCACTGCTAAGTGCTAGCTAAGCTAAGTGCCTACTGTATGAAGAAGCAGTTGCCCTTACCTTAATAAGTATTTAAAACTTGCTTTTGCCCGCGACTTAGTACGTGCATACCTCGTATGTTCCCGTTCCCATATAGCCTATAGCATTCCTCATGAATGTGGCTATCATATACAAAAATAATTTTCCGAATCCGACTGGTAGTTCCA